>JAMQGT020011298.1:0-38369 GCA_024447675.2 Pterophyllum scalare
AGACTGCATGACAAAGAATTCAGCATCTAGAAAAATCCTTACCGTCTTTAGACATGCAGCTTAAGAGGAAAGACAAATCATAAAATGTTTTATTTTATTTACCTGCATGTTTGTCCAGTCATCTTTTTGCTGCACCTTCATGCCTGTAAGAGGTCTGACAGCCTTGCCTCTGAAGCACAGTACCTGAGAAATATAGCTGCTCTCATAAAAACTGAATTTGAAGCAAAGCAGTCTGTTTGTAGAGCTGGTTTTGCTGCATTTTAATCTGGTCGTGTTACTAAAACTGTAACAGAATGTATGTTTGGCCAAGATGTCAGCAGCTGGAGGAGAAAGGAGACAGATGAGGGATTAAAGGGGCTGTCGGGCTTTTCTCTGGTAATGGAACTGCAGAGTGGGCTCGCTGCCATGTAGCAATGGTGATGCTGGGCAGAGGATGGGGAGACCTGCCATTCACGCTCTATACAGGATTAGTGCAGCTCATATATTGCAGATGACATGGTCGGAAGACCTTATGGAGGGTTTAAAGTTGTCTTTTTGGCCATAAGTGGATGATATTAGCTAAACATCTTAAGTTAAAAGCGTATCAAGTCATTTGTTTTATTTATTTTTTTTGCTTTTCATCAGTTTTGCAAATTCTTTCAGGCTGTTTTATATGTGTAAAAACTGTTAATGGTGACTGTAGGTGTAGAATGCTAATTTAGTGCAGGGTGCAGGTCGACGTGTTCGCTTCTTGTAGGTAAAAACAAAACAAAACACTTTTCCTCTTTTAAAATAAATGTTGCACACAAAATATGGCACAGTGAGGCAGGACATTTGCAGCACAGTGGACATTAAAAAGTGAAACCAAGATTATGCCTTCAGATTTCTTTTTGTCTGACTAAGACTCCAAAAACCAAAGTAATTCACTTGAGGGGTCACCACATCAGAGGGTCTGCCTCCATCTCACCCTATCCTCTGCATGTCCTCCTTCATTACATCCACGAGCCTCCTCTGTGGTCTTTCTCTTTTCCTGCTGCCGGGCAGCTCCATCTTCAGCGTCCTTTGTCTAATATGTCCACTATCCTTCCTCTGCATTTGTCCAAACCATTCCTAATCCTGTCCCTCCTGTTTGCACCCAATGAAAATCTTAGCCTCTCCAGCTCTGCCAGCTACAGCTCCGCCTCCTGTCTTTTTGTCAGTTCCACCATCTCCAAACCAAACGTCATAGCAGCTTTCACAACCATCAGGAGGATATAGTACATAATTTGGACATGTTTCAAGGAGGTCATGTTTTTGGCAGCGTTTGCATGTGTGTGTTCTGTCTGTAAACACGGTAGCATAAAAATGTTTGAATGAATTCTGATAAAACTTTGTAGGGGTGCAGAGTGGGGTCATGTGAAATTTTGGCTTACATCCACCGAGGTCTGCAAGGCCATCTTAATGATTTATTAAGCGAAAATTGACAAAAAGCCTTGTAGGAATGATAGTTTCTAAGTTATAAGTGTGGTGTGTATTGTCAATTAATAGATAGTACCGTATAAAGATTTAAAATATCATGTCACATTTGACCTCTGACTTCTCCTTTAAGGTCAATAGATTGAGCTGAAGGTCAAAGCGATAATGTTATACAGCAATATTCAAAACTTTCTTACTGCCATTGTTTATAAGCATATAGGGGTTGATATATGGGGATTCTAAATATGATGTTACTGTGGACCTCTGACCTCTTTATCAAGGTCAAATAAAGTCAAATGTTCATAAAATGTGTTTTATCTTCAAAACTACTTGAAATTCTGCTGCCTTTGTTTGTATTTAGGGTGTCTGTGGCTCAGGAGGTAGAGCAGGTCATCTAGTAATTGGAAGGTTGGCAATTCAATTCCTGGCTGCTCCAGTCTGCGTGCCAAAGTATCCTTGGGCAAGATGCTCAACCCCAGGCTGCTCTTGGATGCAACCTGAATGTTAAACAGTAATCACGTAGCTGTAGAAGGAAGTGCTTATATGAATGGGTGTGAATGGGTAAATGCAACCATGTTCTATAAAGCACTTTAAATGCTCAGCTAGAGTAGAAAAGCACTATATATGAGCTAGTCCATTTACCAGTTAGCAAATGATACTGGTATGTGGGGATTCTAAATATCACATTATAGTTTGCATCCAAATATCATGTTGCATTTGACCTCTGACCTCACTTTTTGATTGTCATCTTTAAAATAGAACCCCCCTCACATAAGATTCATGTTCTGTTCAGGTTGTTACGCTGTTAGTTCTGTAAGGCAGCATCCACTCACTAATCACAGTTCTCGCGCTTTACTTTGTCTTTCAGAGAACGAAGCCGGGACCGCCACAAGCCGCGCAGCAAAGACAGCCGCTCAGAAAAGTCTGTGACAATTAACACGCCGCCAGCAGAGCCGCTGCTGGGTGACTCAGCTGTGCGGGGGAGCAGGTCCAGGTAGGTCTGGATACAGACACAGACGCTGCGCAGTCACTACCGCACTACCTGTTACACTTACGCTTTCACTGACAGAATCACAGCTCAGTTTCCGCGCAGTCAGCTTTTACAGTTGATGACCTCTCATTGGGGTCCTCACGAGTCGCTGCGAGAGCTCTGCTGGAGTGATTTATGTAGGATTTGGAGCACAGGAGATTTATCACTCACAAGTCAGAATGAGTTGGAATGATAATTGTGTTTAAAAGCCTGGACTGGGACGGGCCATCTGGTATTTCAGGGCAAAAGCCAGGAGGGCCAGTCCACATGCGTCGAGATCCGGGCCGTCGCTTTCCGGAAGCCTGCTTCTGAAAACCTCTGCAACAGGAATATGGATGCAGCCAGCTTGTTCTCTCAACAGTAAAACTCTTAAACCCACCTGATCAAAGGCAGGCTCTGCATTTCACAGCAGGAGATGGGTCAGTTTATGAAATGCAGCAGCCCTAGGTGGGGAGATTGTTTCAGCGGCCCCCTCTGAAATGGACCAGGCCGAGTGACACAGCAGCTAAGCTGGCTTTGACTCTGGAAATTCAGTCTTCCCTCAGAAATCATGCTGACTCTGTCTTCCATGATTGCGAGCTCAAAATATGGATTATGTGATGGATTATTTGATAGAAGATAAGTATAAGGTAGGCAACATTATAAGTTGTTCCAGCTTACATATTTGCTGAGCATCTGGTACTATATAGGCTGCACCATCTGCCTTTTGTTTCGTTTGTGTCTAACAGAAAGTCTACTGATTCACGTTTAAATTTCGTGCAGCAGGCAGACATTTGTTTGTGCTGCTTGGATTCAGATAAAAGGCAGACGGATCAGATAGCGCTGTGTAAACTGGGCCGGCTGGCTGCAAGTTGGCATGTCAAGACGTGAAATTGCAGGTAGCACTTGAGGAGTACATGACTTCTTAGTCACTGTGGAAGAAACTGAGTAGCAGCCAGTTAGTTTCCTTGTTTTGTGTGGTCTTGTTGATCCAGAACGCAATTAATTTGAGCGTCCCTTAAATCAAGAGAACTGATAGGTTGTGGCTAAGCACTTTAATGCACTGAAAAACTCTTTTCAAAGAGGGTGATAAACAAAAATATTGATGTAATGACTGATTGATTGCATTAATTAAATCAACCTTTTAGATCCTGCAGTGTGGATCCCCCAGCCCCCCAGCTCTACCAAACATGATGCAAATAGTACATTACAGAGTTGCAGAATGAAAGTAAAAGCAGACATTTCCCATAGGCAGTGCTTGGTGACTCATAGTTGAGCTTTTTTTGTGGCTTGGTTGAACAGGAAATTATGTCAGTTGCACTTAATGGAGAGACACTTCACACTTATTAGCACATATTCCTATTAGCAGTATATGAGTGTTTAAACTGTTCAAATCTGCTGCTATCTACATGCACAGAAACTCACATTAAGCAGAAATTCACATTCACTACTTTATTTGGAGTCCCGCCATCCCGTCAGAAGTAAAATTGCTGAGAAATGTTTTTATTTATGATAATGGAGCAGGAACTTGTTTGTCTAACAGATTTTTTAAATGATCAATTATCTGCTATTTGAAATGAGGCTGTTCTTCTTCTGTTGTACTTTTAAAGGTCAAACTTGCTGCTGGCATGATTCCGATGCATTAATGGAAGAAGTCATAGATTTTAGCCTTTGTTTATCCAAGTGGGACCTGTTCCTGTAGCCAAACCATGTGAATCCACGGACCTCATCAAGTGTTCGGCTTTACCAGCTGAGGGGGAAATAATGACAAACACAAACAATCCAATGTTCGCCATCATTTACTGACGTAGCTGGCACTCGTGTTCCCTTGTGGCAAGACTTGTTAGCAGAGCCTGTGCGTGTGTGACTGTGTTTTTTCATCTGCATACTGTGCCTAATTTTAACAGATGACAGGATTTGCCACACAGCGTAGCCGTTCTTAGTATTTTGCTCTTCATGTCTTATTCATGCCGTGGCCTGCAGTAGCGCTGCTGACAGGGCGGGGAGCGTTTGGCTTTAGTTTGAGTAATCAGGGCAGCCAATTCTACTGAGGGAGAGGCTCAGTACAAATCCCTGTGCGTGTGCTTGTGGTGCAGGTCTGCTGTCTCACATATGTTTGTGTGTGTGGATGTTTGCCCCCCCCCCTTGTCTGCATGTGTCATTCTCATCTCAGAGTCTCACAGTGCAGCACTGCGCTCATTACTCCACTGCCGAGACTTAATCAGTGTCTTGGCTGGCAGAGCAGCACATCGCTCCGGGCAGGGATGTCCTCACGATCCGGCGGAAAAGTTTCTGATGACTGTGTCTGTGATGCCTCACCACGGGAAGCATAAAGAATAAAGTATTAATGATATAGAAACAAATCTAAATAAATTAAAAAATGTATTAATGTTATTCACATAATTTATTTAGACTTGTTTGATTTGAGCTTAGTGTGGGAGTCTTTGCTGTTGTTTACGGTTGCACTTCTTTCTCTGCTCTCTGCAGAGTGGAGGAGGAGAGACACAGGGGTTACCATGAGTTTGTGGTTAAGTTGCACACTGCTGCAAACAAACAAGCAGAAGTTGCTGGCTCACCTCCAAACTGCTGACCATCTTAACCATCTTCCATGCTGCATAAGCTCAAGTCTAGTGACTCCTTTTATGAGTCACTAGCAGACTGATACTGGATCCAAATATTGGAGTGATTTACCCTGCTTTAAATCACCAGGGTGGCTTGATACATCTGAACCGAACCTTTTTGAAGAGCCAGGCTGTATGCTATTGTGGGAATGTGGCAAATGCACTCCAAATTCTCTTAAGTGCACTAAAATCTTGAGGTGGCTAAGTGTGGTGCCATAAAGTGTCCGTCAGAAGCGCAGCGTGAAATGACAGTGGGCACATGCACTTTCTGTTGCTGGACTGACAGGGTCAGTTTATGCTGCTGTTATTGTTGTACGTAACTGGATACTGGAATGTGTAGTAAGCGGTGGATCAGGTGAGTGTAGCAGGGCAGCTTTGCAGCTTAGGAGTGTGTTGTGGAGCTGTATTGTATGAGGTGTCAAACAGGAGAAACATGATATGTTTAAACCATAAGGCGTTCTTCGAGAATTAGCATCTTGCTATCAAAGCCGATGTAGAGAGCATATTGAGCCGGGTATATTTTTACATGTTTATGTGCAGGTCAGGGAAACTCGCATCTTTGCACAGCCTTTGCAACTTGCATGCAGATTTAGACCAGGAAACACCTTATAATGCTTTTTGTGTCTCTCTCTTCATGTAGCTAATTCCTTGAAGTTGCACACGTCCCTTCTTTGCCATCTTTTGTCTGCTTCCATAACTTGCTCCCCTCCACCTCCCGCTCTTTCACCTTCCACCCTCCCTATAGCCTGATTTATTCAGTCCAATGAAAGACAGCTGTGTTATGATCTCAGCTGTTGCCCAGCTAGAACTTCAGTATGGTCAGAGTGGCACAAACTACGGCACAAGTAGCTCTGCTGCCCCGGACTCCAGCAGTCATGTCAGGTTTTTGGAGCAGGCAGAGTGCTTGTGTTGGTGTTTTGGATCTCTTCTCTGTGGTGAGAGCCTCCTGGCTCAGTCTCCTGTGAGGGAGAATCCCGCAGAGCTTCATGGTTATCCCGGAGCTTTGTGTGTCTGTGTCTGTGTCTGTGCTTGTTGTGAACTGCGTGTTATGGCCAGGCGGCAAGCTCCATGGGTGGGGAGAGAAGAGAGAAAAATGCTATGCTGCTGTAGGTCTTGAATCAAGGTCTTGAATAATCAGGCCCCATCTTATCTCAAAGACCTCATAGTACCATATCACCCCAATAGAGCACTTCGTTCTCAGACTGCTGGCTTACTTGTGGTTCCTAGGATACTTAAAAGTAGAATGGGAGGCAGAGCCTTCAGCTTTCAGGACCCTCGTCTGTGGAACCAGCTCCCAGCTTGGATTCGAGAGACAGACACCCTCTCTATTTTCAAGATTAGGCTTAAAACTTTCCTTTTTGATCAAGCTTATAGTTAGGGCTGGATCAGATGACCCTGAACCACCCCTTAGTTATGCTGCTATAGGCCTAGGCTGCTGAGGGGGGGTCCCATAATGCACTGTTTCTTCTCATTCACCTTTATTTACTTGTTTATACTTCACTCTGTATTTAATCATTATTATTAATTTCTGCCTCTCTTCCACAGCATGTCTTTTGTCCTGTCTCTCTCCCCTCAGCCCCAACCGGTCACAGCAGATGACTGCCCCTCCCTGAGCCTGGTTCTGCTGGAGGTTTCTTCCTGTTAAAAGGGAGTTTTTCCTTCCCACCATCGCCAAGTGCTTGCTCATAGGGGGTCGTTTTGACGTGTTATTGTAGGGTCTTTACCCACAATACAAAGTGCCTTGAGGCGACTGTTTGTTGTGATTTGGTGCTATATATATAAAATTGAATTGAGTTGAACTGTAGATTTGAAAGATGGTTTTGAGGCGTTGGAGTTATTGGTATATTTTATACCTTTTAGTAAGTGGACAGGGCTCAGTGGAAGGAAACAACATTTCTGTGCTGGGTTAATTTTTCAGTGTGGGAGACACAAAAGTATGATGGGGCAAATGACACAGGCACCATCCAGAGAGCCAAACCAATCATGCTTCAGTCAGGTTCATCTCTAAATTTCATATATACTGTATAAACTTTATTTTTAAAAAGTCAGAGGTAGCCAAGTGTAATTGCATTCAGAGTTACTGAAGCAGGAAGAAGTTGTGTCTTTATTGTGGACTGTTTTCAGCTGTGTATTAATACACATTTGTTGCCCCAGTGAATATTAACATTTGCAGGATGATGGATGTCAAAATAAACTTGAGTGTGAGTGTTCGTGGTAGTGAAGGAAGAGTCAGTTTGGCTCACTGATGTTTAAAGGCTTTTGGACAAGATGAATTTGACTACAAAATACTCATTACTAGGATATGTTTATCTTTTTATTTGTGTATAATAAACATTTAGAATCAAACCTGACCTATATTTTTAAATCAGTTGGTTGGATGGACTGGTTTTGTTTTACTTTGCCCACATGCACTTAATCACACATTGACACACATGCCAGTGGCAGCACGGTGACACCACAGTGCTCACTGGGTTAGAAGCAATGGACAGAGAGTGGTGCTGAGGCAAGAGATAAGCAGAGAATGAGGAGGATGAGAGAGGACGCCTTGAGGGAAGGAGGGAGGAAGGAATGGGAGTGGGAGAAACATACCTTTGGGTGGATGGCAGTGGCATCTAATTGGTGGGTTATTTGTTGTTATCCTCAGTGGGCTCAGATATTTGTTTATTGTGCTCATCTACTCCTCTTTCTGCCCCTCTCACTCTCCCTCTTTCTCCGACCCATCAATCCTTTTTATCCCCCTCCATCCCTGCTGCTGTCAGGACAGCCCATGTGATTGTCTCCTCACTCCCCAGCTTCTCTTTCCTCGCTCCTGCTCTTCGCAGTCCCTCTCTCTCTGTCTTCTTCAATAAAGCCCCTTACATTGTGTGCCAAGTGAGCGCACACAGTCCCATACAGTACCTCCTGGGGCATGATGGGAGAGATTTCTATATAAAGACGGATAAAGCGAAGGGCTGGGCTGCAGATCGGGTGAGAGTCAGCGAGGTCACATACACACAGTGGCAGTCTGGGATGGATGGGGGGAAGGAAAGCAGCGCCTGAGTACTGACAGGACATTAGTGTGAGCCGCACCGAGGCTAGGTTTGGTAGGCGAGGAGTTCAGGATGCAGACGCCAGCAGTGATAGACGCGGGGGACGTACTGCAGGTCCTCGAGGTTTGTGAGGCTGCAGAGGAAATTAAAGAAGTTATTGTCACCACATTAGAAGAAGGCTCTAATACTAACTCAACTCCAGTGGCCAGCTGTGGAGCAGGAACCAAACCGAGCCAGGTAAGACCGACAGGTCCAGCTTGCCGATACGCTTCCCGACTCACTGGCTGGTGTGCTGACTAAAGTTGTTATCCTGCCTCAACAAAGTGTGTTTGCTTCTCATGCTTAGAGTGTCTTCAATTCTTAATGAAATCAGTTCATCGGGATACACATCCATTTACTTTATGGTATAGCGGGCGTATATTTTGTGTGTAAGTGCGCTGTAACATAACAGCCAGCTGCACCGCCGGATGTTTGTAAATGCAACTGATGTGGAAACATCACTCATCTGACTGCATTCACACCCGAAATGTTATTCTTTCTAATTAATAGACCAAATACTGATGTGACCCCCCAGGATCTGTCTGCCACCAGCTAGGGAATCTTTGGTGATTTCTAAACTTAAACAGGAAGACTGCAGCTATGATCGCTCTCCTCCTACGGTAGCTGAACTGGTAGCTGCTGGAAGAACCGCAGTGACTGTGGGAACTCTAAATTGTTCTGCTACTGGACGAGGGAAAGAAAGGGACGAGGGAGAGCGATTTAAAAATCAAAATAGTTATAGTTATTCTTAGTTATTTTTCCCCCAGTGGCGTGGGGGAAATTGTTAATTGCCAGTTCAGGTCAGGCAAAGCAAACACATGTAGCCATTTTGGAGCGAGTCTAGCATTCATTTGTGTTTCTGCTGAATCTGAGTCAAATACTGACTCCCCATTTACCTCTGTGTTTGGTCTCCAGCAGCTCCTGAGGCTTAATATGTGGCTATTCGTCTGACTTGTGTTTACCAGTGTTTATTGGGTCTGGTTGTTTGGTGCTCTCTGGGCGTGGATGGAGGGACAAATGCACAGTGGGGTTTTAGAGCTTTTTTGCTGAAATTGGGATTTTAACCTTTGCTACGACTGCTTTAAAGGCCACCTTTGAACTAACAGGTGACGGTAGCTGTTAAAAGCCTTATTTGTGGCTCGCATATACCTGAAACTATGACGTACTTTATGTCATGATTCAGCTAACTGAGGGGTGGGCAGAGGCCTCTTTGAGTCACATTTCTGCACCCGGTTCTGTGTACTCTCCCTCACGATTACCTGATATTTTTGTGTGTAATCCATTGAACCACACAGCGATTTGCCTCCTTTTTTTTTCATGTGCCGCTCAGCTGTCAGTCTCCCATAGTCTCACACTCCCTCCTCTATCCTGCGAATTAGCCAAAGAAACTTTAAGTGCTTTGCTTCCTTGTCCAGACAGGTTCTTGGCAGCTGTACACACCGTCCGCGCTTTAAACAAAGGAGGTTTTAAATGGCTGTGAAGAGCTCTTTGGGACAGCTTGTTGCTATATTTTACACACTCTCACACACACACACACACTCTCAAACACACACACACACACACACACACACACACACACACACACCTTGCCTCCCAGGAGTAAGTAGAGTGCACTTGTTCCTGCCCTGAGTGAGGGGTTTTGTTTGCTGCCCACTTAGAGCTGAACAGAAAACAGGCTTTTAGTGAGCATTTGATTTACTGTGGGAAACAATAGCTGTTATTTATACACTGGTGGATAAAAGAAGGCAGAAAATACTCAAGTGAAAGCTTTGTAAATGCACGCTAGCTGGCAAGCACGCAGGCATACTATATATATATATATATATATATATATATATATATATATATATATATATATATATATATATATACCTGTGTAAAATACACACAGTGTTTTCTGAGCTGTGTTGTCAGGCTAGGCATTTCTTAACTACTCCGCTACTTGTGTTTATGAGCATAAAGGGAATGCGGCTCAGAGTTTAGTCTATTAGTGAGCTGGCAGGCCGCACGTCTCTGCGTATTTTTGTGAGGTGAGAGCTTACGCCAGTTATTTGAGCTCTAAAGAATTTCTGCAGGTGCAGAATATGTTGGTCTCTCCTACTTTAATAGCAGAAATGAGTTGCTGTCTCACCCAGAGCCGCTACTTTGGCAAAAACAGCTGGAACTGTCACACAGTTTTTCCTCAAATACACCCCAGAGGCCTTTTGAGCACAGCATTATGATGCATGCAAATAAGTGCATTTGTGCAGTTTGGATCAGTCTCTTCGGATGTGTTTAAAGCTCAGAAGCGATCATGTTGCAGCACTTACTGTAGTTTGCAGCCTCACCGATAAATTTCTCTTATCAAAGAAAATGCTTTGAATATGGAGTCTGCATCTGCCGCACCTGCCACGCTTTTCAGAGCGCCTCTCCTCAGCTTTTTCCTGGGTGGAATCTGGTGAAGAGGGTGATTTCCTCAAGTTTTTTTAGGTCACAAAATAATTAAAACTTTGTGACGATCAGCTGCCTCTCCACTCACTCCACCTCCTGTACACACCTACCAACCCACTGTTTTGAACTGCATGCAGGGTCTGTGTCCGTGGTTCTGCTCTGCTGTCTGGGTGAATTTGGTGTTTTGGCACTTAAACAAGTTCTCCACTTCCTGCAAGTTCTGGTTAGAGTGGCCCTACTGCTCACTACAGATTTCCAAAGCAGAACAAGGACTACCGTTACCAGCTGCGGTCCAAGATGTTGAAATAAGAGAGTGTTCGACCACAGGATGACAGACTGACTTAAGAGCAGCTGTGACCTGCTCAGCCTGCCGGTGAGGAGGAACATGATAGGAGGGAATGGGGCCGGCCACAACTGAAGTTTTGAAGTACGAGTCAGAAGGTCTCTGCTTTTCGCTGGCCCCATGACCTGGATTCAGATAAAAGTTGAATGGATGGGGCGAGGACGGTGTCCACGCATAATTTTGATAGGCTAAAAATAAAAATACCTTTTTTCCACCCCAGGGGTTTTCAGATCTCACTCTGTTCTGGTGTTTGGGACAGTCAAGTTTCAGAACTCCACCATGAGTTGGTTGTTTCATTTTGGCCTCACAGTTTCTATTACTGTTACTGACAGTAGCTCAGAGTACTGGGTTAAGCTATATTTGTAAATGTTCGAAGCCTGGAATTGTTCCCTGGAATCTCTTCCTCTGCTGCTGAGGAGTCTGTGAGAACACGTCACCTCAGATGTTTTCGTCATCGCAGGAATTGCTTATTAAACCTCGTCTGGGTCGAATAAATCACTACAAATGGAGGACAAGAGCAGACTTGACAAGT
Organism: Pterophyllum scalare; assembly: GCA_024447675.2. Lineage (NCBI taxonomy): Eukaryota > Metazoa > Chordata > Actinopteri > Cichliformes > Cichlidae > Pterophyllum > Pterophyllum scalare. The sequence goes on from JAMQGT020011298.1 coordinate 11,438, forward strand.
GTTCTTGTCAGGCCGTGTGTGTATGTAGTCATGAATGGAAGATTTGTCGGTCTCTCTGCGCAGCAATCGTCTTTGGCCCTTGAACTGGCCTGACTTTGCCTGCCTCTCTGGATCGATTCCTTTCCTCTCTTAATTGGCTTTCCTGTTGTTGAACATTTCTGTCATGCCCCTGCCCTTTTCTTCCTCCCTCTTTGTTCCCCCTCTCATCTCACTGTTCCTTTCTGTTTCACCCATTTTCATAAGATGAATGAGCCTGGGCCTCCTGCAAGGCTGCTGGTACTGAACCAGATCAGCCTGTGGTGATTGGTTAATCCCATGATGAAATGTGGGTCACTGATGTCTATTTTTAGTCATGCTGGCAGAGGGAAAGCCCAGGTATAGTCACAGGCATCCAACATAAATACAGTCGCACATTTTGGTAGCAGTGAGCCGGCTGAGTTGAATGTGGAGGTCCTGCTGAAACTTTAAAGATAAGCCTGACAGCTAATGCCAATTTTATTTATATTTTATTACTGATTAACAATTTAACAAATTTGTCAATGAAGCTGGGAAGAAAAATGGAAAAACATCTGTTTTTCCTTTTGCGATTGGAGGTATATGATGATCAAGTTCTTGATGGAGTCATTTAAGCAGTGTGTGTGATTCAGGGCCTCGAAGCAAGGGCAGCGAGTGATGAGTGCATAACAGGCATGAGGCATGAGAAGCTGTGATTCATGTTTCCCCCGGGTGTTGTCGAAGTACGCTGCGGTTAGAGAGGCACTCTTTCTCACAGCTAATGCCTATTGATTCCCGTCCTCTCAAACACACACATGCACAGCATGCTTGGCTTCAGCTAGAGCGAGGTCAGACCGGAATAAGATGCTCTATACTCCACTCAGCATGGCTGTGTTGTTATATATTTTCTCATTCAGACACTGAAGCTTAAAAAATAAATAAATAAAGCTCCCTTGTGTTATCTCCTGTGCTGCCGGATGTCTGTCTCAGTTTGAGCAGTAGCAGTTTGACAATGGATGTAATAGTAGACTAAACAGGGGAAGTTCAAATAGCACAAACAAACTGATTTCACTATAGTCTTCTGTGCAGCAATGCCTCAATGTCCAGGTATGATTTGTGAAGCTTCAGCTTGCCCCTCCCCTTTAGCAGTGCTCCTTTCTCTGCTACCACAAGGAGAAAATAATGAATTTAGCTTACTTCAGATCTCAGCTGGGCATAATTGCTTCATGTGAATTAAAGGCCTGTTGCACAAGTCTCTGTGGAGAAGCTGAGGGCTCTCCAAACCACTTCTTTTAATTATTAATGAAGTGGCTTCAACTGTTCCACAAGCAATCCGCACTCCAATTGAGTGGACTGAAACTTGTTTTATTAATGGTTGTGTGTTTGTTGTGTTATGGGTTTTGTAGTATGGTCTATTAATCTCTTTTAAATCTCCAGTTAAATATTTAAAATTAATGTATAGTGGTGATCTACTCTACTAGATTAAGCAGGTGTTTCAGTAGTGCTGTTTGCAGTTTTTAGGAATAACTGATATGGAATTCAATGGAGAGCTGATTTATTCCATAAGGTGTAGTGCTCATCATATGGGTCAGACATAATGGCTGACTCCAGAGCAGTGCTTACAAGCACTTTGGCACATCAAACGTCAGACCAGCTCGAGGCCGCTTTCAGTATCGAGACTGTGGAAAACCACATGCTGGGGTCATCCCCTACGACTGATGGTAGTGAAAATACTGCTGGTTGCATCATTTTTAAAGCTGAGTGTTCATGGCGTGTACTCATTTCTGTTGCAAAATACAGACTTTCATATTAAAATTAAAATATTGGAGCTGGGTCTGCCCATGATTTTGACATCATCCAGTGTTTGTACTGCAGAATTAACTTTTTTTTCCCAATTTAGTCTAATTCTAAAAGAAATGGGACTGCCTTTTTGGTCCTACGTTCTGTATGTGGATGCAGATCCTGTGTTATTAATATATCAGTATACAGATTAACTTTTTTGTGGTATCAACGATGACCTGAGCACACTGCCTGGGTCCTGCCATTGTTCTGCTTCATCTCTGCTGTTTTAACCCTGAGGCCAGTGCAGTGGGACACTCTGTTCCCGTGCATCATCTTCCTCCTCTCAGTCTAATTGTTCACAATGCGTCTCTGCGAATCTGAGGCAAATGTTATTGATATGATCCCAAAAATAGGACTTTATAAATATGCATTATATTGCATATTAGGAGCAGTATTTCTGGCTGATGGGGGTAAATTTGTTGAATTTTCTTGTTCATCATCTGCCCTTTTTTGCTATCTGGGGCAGCACTCAGCAGCTCGCAGGGGCACATTAGAGGCTTGTTATGACTGCGATATAAAGAGTTCCTATCTTTGTTGTTCTAGCAGCTCTGCTCTGACACCGCTGACCATCATTATCTGCGGAAGCAGTCAGGCCCAGACGTCAGCATGTAGCCCAGTTGGCAGCTTGGCCTGTTTGCTTTTTCCCCCCCACTTCCCATTTTTATCCCTTTCTTTCTCACATGCTTGGAAAGAATCTCTCTTTCTTTTCAGCTGATGCACATTTTAGACTATGAGACGTGTTTAAGCGTACATTCATAGAGCACTTTATTCTCTGCACTTTCAGCTCTTTATGGGCCGCACATCCACGGCCAAGTTCGAATCACCAGTTAACCCAACAGACATGAGTTTGGAGTATGAGAGGAATCTGGAGCGCTGGCTTTTGAATGATCTTTGAAGATTGTGTTTCAAATCATTCCTCAACAGCAAACGTGTGTTTGGGTTTCTGTTTCAGACCAGAAACTGTGTAAAGATGGACAAAACCACTGTGTGTGAATTAGAGAGGCTGGAGAAAATCTTTCCAAGAAATAATGAATGTTGTTCTGTACTTTAATATATATCCGCTCCTGTTCATAAGAGAGTGAATCTGGAACATGTAAAATGTAAAAGCTTGATTTACTACACTGTCTGTGGGTGTCTGTCAGAAGCCTCCTCAGGGGTCCCTGCTTAATGAGCGCTGAGCTGAAATAAGACACGGGAATGTCCTTTATGACAGCTGATGGGATTGAATTTGGGGTTCGCTGAAGATCAAGATGTGATTGATGATGAAATAAGGGAACTGGGATGCACCAGTTGTCTGAAGTCCTCTTTCGGTTTCCTCCCTTTTTTTTCACAGGATGACAACTGGGGTGAGACCACCACAGCCGTCACGGGCACATCAGAGCACAGCCTCTCTCAGGAGGACATCGTTCGCATCACAAAGGACCTGGAGGATAGCGTGGGGCTCGACTGCCGCCGTTACTTCGCCCGGACCCTTGCAATAATCTTAGGCCTGCTGGTGTTCTTCACGCCGCTGGCCTTTCTGGTGCTCCCCCACATCCTCTGGCCAGAGAACCTAAGGGCCTGTGGGACGGCCTGCGAGGGCCTCTTCATCTCTGTGGCCTTCAAGCTGCTCATACTGCTGCTGGCTGTGTGGGCGCTCTTCTTCAGGCCGGCGCGGGCAGGCCTCCCGAGGGTCTATGTATTCCGGGCGCTGCTTGCAGTGCTGGTGCTGCTCTTTGTGATCTCCTATTGGCTCTTCTATGGAGTCAGGATACTCGAATCAAAGGTGAGCCTAAAGAGGGCGTTACAGTCGTGAAATGTAACCACTGCAGCTATAGGTATGAAGGAAAGTTCAGGTAATGCTGCGCACACAGAGAGAAACAAAGATTCTAGTAGCATAGTAGGAAATGTCTCATATACTGCAGTCACATTCATTTTTAATGCCTTCCGAAGCTCAACAAAATCACAGTCAAAACACAGATATTTGATTTCCCCAGTGTTGTGTGTTTACTCTGTGAGCCATAATTTAAAATCCATGTAAGTCCCTTATTGAAAATATTTGTAGGAATACACACTGAGAGGGGATGGAAAAACCATCCTTTGAAATGTGCCTAAATATTTATATGCTCTATATCTAGTCTTACATGTGTATGAACTCCTGTTTTATCCCTGCAGGACTATTTTAGACACATTCTTTACTTGGAAATGTGTTGGCACATGTTTACTGTGCAGATACTTTGTTAAAAGTGTGTTTACTGCGCATGTTTTTAGTGAATTGGTTACAAATTGTCCACAGGATGAGAACTACCAGGGTATCGTGCAGTACGCCGTGTCGCTCGTGGATGCTCTGCTCTTCATCCACTACCTGGCCATCGTCCTGCTGGAGCTCCGGCAGCTTCAGCCGTGCTTCTCTGTGTGCGTCACACGCTCCACAGATGGCGAGACGAGGCACTACAACCTGGGGCAGCTCAGGTGAGAAGCACAGCAAGTTTTAAAATGGTTTGCTATTTTTGGTAAGATTTCAAAAGTCAACAACTTTGTAAGATTGAGTGACTTTGTGTTAGCAAACAGGAGACAGGAGGAGATCAAGGGGAGATGAATACAGGGAAAACAGAAGAAGCACATGTGGGCGAGATGAAGGCAGAGGAAAGGGCAGAAACTGGGACACCTCGAGTGAGAGAGGTGGGAAAAAGAGAGGGTAATGGCTGCTTACATGCACAGAGATGGCAGGAAGGAATTCATGTAGGAAAGTCACAGGAAAGTCAAGAAAGAGAGGAATGTGCCTAAAGGAAAAGTGTGAGGAACACATCGAGAGTGAAAGTGATTATTAAAGCAGAGCTGAAAAAATGTAGATATAAAAAGGTGCGTAGACAAAGTGGCTGATGGGGAGAGAAAATCATGCCAGGAGGAAAAAAAGGAGAGGGTGGGGAAGACTTCAGAGAGGAAACTCCTCAGAAAAGAGCTGCAGACAGAGGGCGGAGTACATAGGAAAGACCCAGAGCAAGACTGGAGCAAGGAGAAATCTACAGGAGGGAGTGAAAGGAAGAATAGAGAACAAGGGATTAAGAGTTAATGGAAAGGTAGTGTTGATGAATGGTAGAATGTGGGAAAGGAAGAAAGAGAAGGTGTGTGTGTGCAGGAAAGAACAGACAAGACCAACCAGATTTTTATGACTGTCGTCTGAGTAAAAACAGGAAGAGCCCATTTTTAGCCAAACACAGCAGCTCTCCTGTTGCTCTCTGCTATCGATACACAGCCCTCAGTCTGACATACCCTCTTGCCCTTGGGTATCTAATAAAACCTGATGGATTTATGGATAGAGCTTTTTTTATGGCCGGATGGATGAAATACTATCCGTATACCGTATCTGCTCTTACATTTTAAGGTTTATGTCTTCCTACATTTTTGCCAGTGGGCTACTGCGATATGTTCACATCCAGCCTCACAGTATTTATGATACGTTTAAGATCCTTTAATTCTGCAGCCAAAATCCACACCAATACAGAAATAATTGCAGTAAATCCATAAATCAAAATGCAGCAAATAGAATGCAGATAGCATTCATGCTTATCTGGCTCACCAATAGCCAGTTAATAACATTTGATCATGTTTATTATTTCCGTATGTGTTATTTAAAAGGTTATTTGTCACAGGAGGCTCTATGTTTCTGTTTGGATACTTTGAGAGTTCCCCCAAAGGGCACGAATGCTTGATCTACCTGAATAACGATTATTTGATTTGCTACAATTAACCAGTTTGGCGCCACAATTAAATCAAGATGCACAGGAAACAGGTATGATGCCCCCTAATATCTATTTTCTACCAGTTATCCAGATCTGGTTTGTAGGCACAGCAGAGATGCTCAGACCTCCCTCTCCCTCCTCCAGCTCTTCTGGGAGGACACCAAAGCATTCACATGCCAGCTGAGAGCCAGTCTCTCATTCTCATTCACTGCCCTCAGCTCATGGACACGAGTGAGGGCAGGAACGTAAATTGACAGCTTTCACGCTCAGCTCACTCTACCCCACAACAGACTAGTACAGCATCTGCATCACTGTACCAATCTATCTGTCAATCTCAGACTCCTTCCTTCACTCACTTGTGAACAAGACAGCAAGCTACTTGAACTCTTTGGGAAAGCAACTCCTTCCAAACATGGAGTGAGCACTGCACCATTTTTCTACAACATCAGACTTGGAGGTAGGGCTATGTCATATCACATTATCAGTGATATTATCAGTATAAAATTTTATGTGATCTAAAAATGTTATATTGCAATATCAGTGATATAGCAACACCATGCATTTTATGGTCCCTAATGCTCACAACGAGATAAGCCCAGACATGTCTGAGAGTGAGAGCAGTATTTTAGTACCTAAAAACAAACTTCAACAACTTCCACCAAAGCACAGTGGTCCTCATATTCTGTCCCTAAAAATTTCAAATCAAATTGGGGAAGTCAGACTTACTGCTGGCAACGCAAACCAAGCTCTCAGTACGATTGTCCAGTTACCAAATAGTCCACAACAGCATCACAGAACTCATAAAAATTTTGTATTTTTGGTGATTTAAACCATGTCGGTTTGAACATTTCTGTCAAGACAGGGCAATCTTTATATATAAAGAAAAGGAATAAACTTGGAAAAGCATCAAAATGGATTTGGATTGGTAGGAACAGGCCAGACAAGTTTAAGTGTGTATTGGAGTGGTGTGTACACTGGTTGCCTTGGGGGTGTTGTCCTTTGTAAGCTGCGCCATTCATCCCCGTTCAGCCGGCAGCGGGCCCAGCCTCGCTCTGTTGTCCGTCTGTGACTGTAAACACTCAGCTAATTAGTGCTCCCTACAGACTGCAGCTCGGCATCTGGTCAGCCTGACGCGCACAGCCACACACAAACAGAGACACGCCTGCATGTGCACGGGTAATTGCGCCATATACATGCGAATGACAGATTTGTGCACACGTCGCCACAAACATGAACTGCATATCATACCCAGACGCACAAGTGGGTGTTATGTTTTCTCAGCCAATCTCTCATTTATGTTCTCTATTAACTGGGGGTGGCTGCTGCTCACATTCCTGCTTTTCTGGCATCCATCCTCAGCCTTATCATAATGAGGACCCTACCCTGGGCCGTGAGGCCCTGATGGCTTGTTTCTGTCTGCCTTTGATGCCAATCTGAGGGACGGTGGAGCCTTTTTTGTTCCCTTCTTCGACTGGACAAGTCGAATGTGGAGTGCATTCCTTACAGCAGTGTTGAGAGAGGTGTGGGTTAAATGCATTCACAGCTGGGACGCTTCCCAGTTTACATTCCCTAACTGCTCATTCCTGTGTATCAGATCAGTGATCAGTCACCTAGTTTATGATTGAACTGCAAAGCTGTAAGAAAATGTTTTAAATTTCCTCCTCTGAGTTTACATTCTGTTTGCTCTGTCGGCCAGTTGAGTTGCTCGGTTTGAATTGCTTTGCTTCATATTTGCTCGGCTTAATAATTGATTGAACTTGGGAAGAGGCAGAGACTGACTCAGTATTTATCTAAGTTACAGCTAAACAGTGCTGGTCTGCTGTGGCTCTGAATGCTTAATGTAAGAGAGCGCTCTCTGGGTATTATCACACTCCCTGCTGCCCCTTTGGCAGAATTAAGCGCTGACTCCACTCTTGCTAAATAATCAACAACCTGTGATTTATTTGTTTATATGGAGTTGTTCTAAATCCACAAGCCTTCCTAAATTTTCGAAATGGCATGTGACACTAACATCTGTTTCTGTAACTAGATACAGAGGTTTGTCGTGTTTCTGGTCTTGAGGGTTTTTAGGGTTGTTAATTCTCTGCTTGTTAGGGTCAGAATTACTCACGTGCCTGTGATGGGCCTGTACACCAAGCTTTCTTCTTTGTGTCTGTTTCCAGGACACTCCAGCTCACAGATCCTGGATAGCAGCATGCAAACAGAAATCCAGAGCCAACACAGGCACAGTGCTGTCTTAGTTCCAAATTATTTGAAGTGGATATGACAGGGTGTTATTCACAGAAAATGATCAGACAGTCAATAACGTTGTCATTACTTCCCAGTGATGTGTAAGTCCATCCATCTCATTTTCTTAACTGTCCTGCTGTGATGCAACATCGCTGATAACTGCACCACTGTGCCGCTGGGCAAATAAATCAGCAAAGTGAAACTGCATGAATCCTACAATACATGGAAAGAACATTAAGCTTGTTTGATTAGGAAATTGGTGAGGCCATGCTTGTTATTTTAAAGATCCTTCTTTTTTGAGTAATTTTAGCTGTGCACCCATCATCTTACTTCAGTAAAACCGGTTTTGTTTTTAAAGGTCTCAGTGAGATTAGTAGCAATGGAAGTAATTCATTTCAGTTTTATTTATATAGCACCAAATCACAACAAACAGTTGCCTCAGGCCACATTGTATTGTAAGGTAAAGTCCAAACAGTAATTACAGAGAAAACCCAACAATCAGACGACTCCAATGAGCAAGCACTTGGCAACAGTGAGAAGAAAAAACTTACTTTTAACAGGAAGAAACCTTTGGCAGAACCAGGCTCAGGGAGGGGCAGCCATCTGCCATGACCAGTTGAGGCTAAAGGGAGGGACACAGGACCAAAGGCACATTGTGGAAGAGAGCCAGCAATTAATAATAACTAATGATTAAGTGCAGAGGGTGTCTGTCTCCTGAATCCAAACTGGGAGCTGGTTCCACAGAAGAAGGGCCTGAAAGTTGAAGGCTCTACCTCCCATTCTACTCTACTCTACTAAGAACCACAAGTAAGCCAGCAGTCTGAGAGCGAAGTGCTTTATTGGGATGATACAGTACTATGAGGTCTTTAAGATAAGATGGGGCCTGATTATCCAAGACCTTGTATGTGAAAAGGGTTTTAACTTAAGTTCTGGATTTAACAGGAAGCCAGTGAAGAGATGCCAATATGGGAGAAATATGCTCTCTCTTTCTAGTCCTTGTCAGCACTCTAGATGCAGCACTTTGGATCAGCTGAAGGCTTTTCAGGGAGCTTTTAGGAAGTACAATAACCTGAATTTTTATCCAGGCCTTTATGTATTTAAGACATTCATGCAGTTTAAACGAATTGATGTGTGTCATCTGGTTTCATGGACAGATAAAGCTGGGTATCATCTGCATAGCAATGAAAATGTATGCTTTGTGTTCTAATAATACTGCCTAGGGGAAGTAGTCCATAAACCAATCTAAACATTGCTCCTAATACTCTGCTAGTCTGTCATGATGTCACTGTCAGCACTCATACATGTGACTGTCATCACATGGCTAAGCGGTAACAATGAAGGACTTTTTAATGCTGCCTGGATGGTTTCCAGCTCTCTTTAATATAGCAAATGACCCATTACTTATTGTATGGTTCGCTTTAGAGGCAGGAATGTTACAAAAGGTCAGAAAGTGTCTGAAAGAGCTTTCATCAGTGAGTGAGTATTCATGCTGCGATCCTCCTTTGGGATAATTGGAAGCGCATGCTGGCTAGCATGTGTTGTTGTTTGTGTTTATTAAGTTAGCTCTCCATGTGGACTAAAGAATGACACAGAACACAGGATGGCTCACACATCTCTGAATGCATCCACACACAGAATGAAAAGAGTCCAGTGTTGAGCAGTAAAGTCTTGTTGTGGGTTAGTTAACAACAGTCAGCATCTGCTGTCCTTTCTGCCAACTGCAGGTCATGAAACAGGGCTTATAGTGTTGCTACAGAGTTGCTGCAGTGTTAAATCCCTGTGTAGACTTAGTTAATGCTTAAAAGTTATCATATGTAACATTTAACTAATTAAAATGTGTAAAAGTGTTATAGATTTTGTTGACTTACTTTATGCGCACACACACATACTGTATATACAGTGTGTGCGATGTTGTCATTTTGTAGTGTGCTTTACTGTCAAAAAGGACAGTAAAGCATTTCATTCATGAATGTTGTCATCAAGCTACTTTTACTATAGTTTGCTATGCTGCGTGCACCAGCTTATTACTAACATTATCTGGCTGTGGTTTGGTGGTGAGCACGTGGTGCACAGTGGGTTCTTGTTATTCTGCCTTCAGCAGGACGAGACCGGTGGGAGTCAGTCAGAGCTGTACGTTTTTTTAAAGCAAAGAAAATGAGTAAAAAGGCACTGAAGTCTCTTTAAATTTGTGCAGTGATTAAATTAAGCCAGTGATTTATGACTTATAACGTGTGAAAATACTCTACCTGTGTACAGTTGGTGTTATAGTGTTGGGTTACAAAAGACAAGACCTGGCATGCTTAGTGATTCATGGTATAAAGGATCAGGATCTGGGTTATATAGCTGACACGCTCACATCAGTGTCTGACTGCCTTCACTCAATCCTTCCCCTTCATACTCCCGACTCCTTCTCTTTTCTTTCTTTATCTTGTAACCTCAAACATCACTTCCTTTGTCCTGGTTGGCTCTTAAACACCTGTAAGGCAACCTTCACAGTGCAGCTCATTGCACCGTCTTGTGTGATGATATTTATGGACATGAAGATATGCAGCTGCAAGTTTTTCACTAGACTGAAATTGGTTCTTCAGGCCTTTGTCCACATATCCCAGTCCATTTACATCCTACAAAAAGATACAGTATGAACAATTATGTAAAGGCATGAATGCAAATAGCGCTCCAAGTCTCTTCTATCTCAATTTTTCTGTTCCTTTTCTTTTTTCCACATCATAATTCATCTTTTCCCTCAGGCCATGCATCACCCTTCCTTTTCAAATCTTGCATTTGCTATGAAGAGCAGAGAAAATAAATTGCATTAATGAGACATCAAGGAGAAGCAGAAATCAGATTTAGTGTCACACTCTTTAGCTCTGACGAATGTAATAATGTATTATTATTAATCCTGCTTCCAATGCTTTCACTGATTCTGTTTATCTTCTCTTCAATCTTATCATTTACCAAGTGCTGATTTCTACCTGTACAGCATGCATTTTCTTCTACATGTGCTGAGAAGTGTAGGGATATTCTGTTCTCTGAGTCTTATTTATATCTTTAAGGATTATTTCCGCTAAGGCATTAAGTATTACTGAGAGATCTTTTCACTTCAAGTGCTGCACTGTTCATCCTTTAGAGCCGCTGCCTGTTCCACATCACCCCCACCCCCCTGGGCTGTATGTCGATGGTACTTGCTATTCTCAAGAAGTACGAGAAGGGTTTTTCTTCACTCATAGAAAGTTTTCAAAGAAAACCAGAAATGTCTTTTGGCTGGTAGTTCCTTCTGCTTTCGCCTTCTACCTTTTCACTATTCGTTTGTATTCAGCAGGAAGCCTTGTAGAATCACTGCAGGTATTTTCTAGTCTTTGGTATTACAAGTGAAAAACGTCCCGTGGCTAATGTTTCTCACGTTCTCCTCTCCAATTTCAGAGCTCAAACTCTCACTCTGGCATAAAGCTACCTGAATTTCAAACTCAAACATTTCCCGTGGCCTAAACTTCCTTTTGATTCTCCCATGTCTTCCTCTCCAGTATTCAGCGGGCAGCTCTGGCCATCATAGAGCACTACTACTGTGACTTTCCAGTCCATAACCCAGCGTTGCTTTCCGCCTCCAAGTCCCGCGCTGCCAAGCACCTGGCTGGCCTCAAGGTGTACAATGTGGATGGTGAGTTCCCAGCAGCCCCTGCTGAGGGTGAGTGGGATGCTTCATGTTTTGGCTTTGTCAGTGCTTTGGTTTTTCTTGGTGCTCTGGTGTGGTGGAGTCTCACTGGTCTGCTTTTGCTTCTTTATACTACTCTGTTTGGGCAAACTGTGTATTGTTACTTGGTTACAATTGTAGGGCTGCAACTATTTGTTCAACAAACTGATTACTGCTCAGTCTTTCAAATGCTGGCAGATACTGATTCATTCACTTAAGAGCAAGAGAATGTCTTCAAATTGATCAGCACAGCAACAATCACAGCAGAAACAGTTTCAATTCAGTTCAGTTCAATTTTATTTATACATTGCCAAATCACAACAAACAGTCGCCTCAAGACACTTTATATTGTTAGGTAAAGATCCCAAAAATAATTACAGAGAAAACCCAGCAGTCAAACCGACCCCTTTTGAGCAAGCACTTGGCAACAGTGGGAAGGAAAAACTCCCTTTTAACAGGAAGAAACCTCCAGCAGAGCCAGGCTCAGGGAAGGGCAGCCATCTGCTGCGATCAGTTGGGGGGTGAGGTGAGAGAGACAAAACAAAAGACATGTAATTTGATGAAGCAGCCGCATTTTGCTGTGTAAAACTTTTCAATGATTGATTGTCGATCAAAACTCTTGCTTAATTCTTACTAGCTAAATAATGGGGATTCATTATTTCATATTCTTACATTTATGGTTTGACCACTGACACTTCACTGAATAACCAACTTGTATATTTTTCTTTTTCATATTGTGATGTCTGGCATTTAATTTTTGTATGTAACAAAATGGAGCTGGATCTGAATAAACTGGCCATTTTTGATAATTACTTGAAAGCATAATGCATTCTAACAGTAAGGATTCATATTCACACTTTGCATTATTTTTGGTCCAAAATTGAAACATTTTCATTCTCGGTTTAAAGAGGATAACAAAGACAAAAAAAGTCTCCAAATCTTCTAATTTGAAAAGTTTAACCAGTGAATTTTTCTCATTTTTGCTTAAAAGTAATCAGCCACAACTGTGATCCGGTCTTCTAGGGCATTTTGAGATATGACTTGTTTTGTTTGATGACAGTGCAACAAGAATCAGGCTGAGACACTCAGCAAATATTCAACATTTGCAAAGCTGCAAATCTCTTGTTTTGCTTCCAGATAATTAGGCTTATTGAATTAAATGGTTTTGGTCTGTTCATACCCATTAACTCTGTAAAGCCTGAACAGTGAAATAATTACCAGAAAAAAAAAATTTTTTTAAACTGGAGTGTTTATTGAACCTTCTGAGAGATTAAAAAAACAAAGAAATTAAATATCAATTTGTATATGTAAGATTTCATTTGTATAATTTGTCCTATATTGTGCATTTTTGTGCAGCTTATTTGGGTTTTTCAGGAAATAACATCACACCGATGATGTAGAGGTCTCAAAAACCCATGCATCAGATACACTTGGTGTTACAGCGTTAACTACAAATATAATAGGAAACATCAGAGGTAATCATTTTTCCAAACCCTATGAGTTTTTAAATTAATATCGGCCAATATTTTGCCCTCATTTCAACCGCGTAACTAGCGGAAAACTGATTTAATAAATAAATAAATAAATGTTTATCATAAGTGTTTTTGATTTCGCAAAACTGCTTTTAAAAGCGTCAGAAACTGCGTTAGCATGTAACAGTCATTTGACTTCTCCGAGTTGCTCCAAATGACATTTCAAGTTTCTGCAGGTCGAGTCCCTTTGCTGTGCTGGAATGTGCTAAAACATACGACTGCCTGCGAGGAAGAAAATTCATCTGCAGTCTTAGCATAATTAGAAAATTGTCCACCGTAGTATGAAGCGCAGATGATTTGTAGCCGATGTGTCGCAACACGCAAAAACATAGTGTGGCCATTTGATATGGCCCCCAGTGCACCCTCTGGTGTTGTTCTGAGCAGGTGGAGGGTTTTAAAGGGCCTGGCTTGACTTCCTCTCCTCCTTCTGTTTTTCCTCACACTGACGCTAACCCCTTAAGACATCTTGAAGGCTAAACTGAAAGCCTACCTTTTGGACAGTAAGTAAACGCAGTGCTGCTACCAACAAAAGCACCCTCACGGCCTGCTGGTGTTCACTTTATGAACGCTGTTCTTTTAGTGTACTTGAAGTTAAACTCCCTCCTCCCCCTCACTCCTCTTCACTCTTTGCATGCCACAGGTTGATGGAAAAAGTTCAATGTCGTCCTTACAACAGCTGGGAAAATGTAACACAAACCCTCGATTAAATTGTTGCAGTCCCTTAAGTGTACTCAAGCTTCACTTAAGTGCACTAACTCGACTCCCTCCTGTTTTTTTTTTTCTTCTCTCCCTCCTTTCTTCCTCCTCCTCTCAAACGTTAGTGGGAGACATTGGCGGAGATGGCTGATAAATCAATAGCTATTACACCACCGGTCTTCTCATTTCTCTCTTGAGTCTCATCCTCCTTCATTTTCCTCCTGCAGCAGCTGCGCGGGACCCCTCCGTCACTCTCATCTCGCCCTCGTCTTGAGCTTTGACTTCCCACTCCTTCCTTTCTGCAGCCGCACCGCCACTGTAATAAATAATTCGGACTCAGGGACAAACAATAATCTTTCCTTAATGAAAAACTGGCGAAGCCCTGAGCGCAAGACAGCCGTAATACTCAGTTACAGTGCGTCCAAATGGCTTCAGGTGATCTAGTGATTCCCGGAAGAAGCTGTTCTGTCTCTGTGTTGTTTAGTCAGCTCTAGGTGCTGTGATTGATCAGTGAGAGGATGTTTTCTGCTAAGAGATTCTCTCATATGTAAGACTTACAGTGCTGAAATAACCATATCAAAGGAGCAAAGTGAAATGCAGTCCACACTGTTACTTCCTGTTACATTGTAACAAGTAATGATCTCCTTCTTTCCGGCCACATTAAAAGTCCTCACTGAGATTTTTCATGACATTTCAAAAAGAAAACCTTAGCTGCTCATATCTGCATTTTAGATCACCGTCCTGTTTTGGAAGCCAGCTTCTTCACTTTCTTGTCTGAGTGCATGACACCTCCATCCTGAATTTCCTGAAACACGGGGGGATACGCTCCTTTCTGTGCATGTGATGCTTCCTGTGCCACTGGCTGCCACACCACCCGAGCACAGGATATTACCTCCCCATTTCTTGTTTCCACGACGATTCTGCTTTATCTAGATGCTGTCCTCCATCGTTCAGAGTTTAAAGATGTGTGATTTGTATTCTTTTCACTTCAAAAATCCACACAGCATTTCATTTGTCCGGGGGGTACCTAAGAGGTTGCATGCAACTATACACACAGCACTAATCAGTTTTTCTGTGCACGTGTACATCTGTTCCATATTATTATTTAATCAGTTTAGCTTTGTGATTCAAATATCACAGGTCTGATGTCATCATGTCAGACAGCCGTGCTGGCACTGAACTAATAATGCTATCCACACTATAAACATATAACAACATTTATCAGAAACTACCTCCAGAATTTGGGAGTGGAGAGGATGGAACGGTTGGGATCAGCTTGGGTGTGCTGTTTGTGCCAGAGTGACCAACACAACTGCTCTGGCTGACTTGCAACAAATGCTGATTGAAGGAGGGGATGCACACAGCAGTGTGTGTGACCAACTTCCTTTTGCAACCAGAGGCACTCCCTGCTGGGCATTAAAAAGTATGCAGGCCTGTGGCATTTCACCTTTCAGAGCTGGAAATGACACACAACTTTTATCCAGTGTGTTACATACACACAGTGTATATCATGCTTCAGAACACTCGTGCTTTCTCTCCACCTATTTTCTTCCAGTTCAGGGTCACGGGGGGGTGGGGCCAATCCCAGCTGCCAGCGAGAGGGTCACCAATCTGTCGCAGGGCTAACACACAGAGACAGACAACCATTCACAATCACACCAATTTAGAATCACCAATTAACTAACTGCAGGTGTTTGGACTGTGGGAGGAGAACCCACGCAGACACGAGGAAAGGCCCCGGCAGGATTCAAACCCCGGGCCTTCTAGCTGTGAGGCAACAGTGCTAACCGCTGTTCCACCGTGCTGCGTTCTGTTTTCATGTAAATTTGGGAGGTAACGGGAACATTTGAACCTTCTTTAACCACATAACTTGTAGTATTCTTTGAAAAGGTCTTTAAAAGAAGAAAATAGGCACACTTGTATTTAATAAGCAATATTAAATTTAAAACAATCTTTAATTTGAACTTTAATTTTTACCATACAGTACTTGAGTCATCTGATATTCTTGCTTTGAGTGAGATTAAAGACTGATTTAGCTACTTATTGGCTTCATGAATTCTGTGCCTGTGTTGGGTGGGAACTGGACATTAATGTTGCCAATAATTAAAGCGAAAGGACACTTTTTATTTGTATGCATGTTCGACAACTTATATTATCACAACAACGTGCAAAGGATGTGATTTAAAAATTCTTTTAAAAATGTCATAGGTTTAAAAGAAGCAGTCAGGTAATCTCTGAGATTAAAGCCACCAGTTGTGTGACCTGAGTAGCGTACATTACTAGCTGAGACCATCTAGACTGCTTTTACTTCCACTCGAGTTCTTCCCCACTCCTGTTTCCATTGTAACTGTTTCTTCCAGTCATTTAAATCCTTCCACACAGAACGTGCCGAATTCTAAGTGGACCTTCCCCTGACATTCAGTGTAACGTTTCCCGCCCATAAACCGCATGTTAGTGCAGTGATCCCAGGAGCAGGAGCGGGGTGAAAGCTCCCTCCTCTCTGTCCATGAATTATTCCGTTCATGCTCGATCCCTGCCCTGCATTAATAATTCACCAGCTCTGCCATCTTTTAACCTGCATTAACATCAGGCGGGGCTCATCAGCAGCCTCCCATTCCCAATTCTAAAAATGTAAACTTTTGAAGTTGCCTGAGACCCTCATTTAATTGCTCGCCCCGTGCCTCCTGAAGGCAGAGTAATGGCAGTGTTTGCATATCAATCGCCTGTACGCGGGGGAAGGAATGGGTTTTAGATTTTCAAGTGATGACATTGCTCTGAACAATAAAAAAAAAATTCAGACATTATGTGTCTCCTCTTGTCAGCTCCTGGGGGTTTTAGTGTTGCGGGTGATAAAAGGAAATGGACTGAGGTTTATTTGCATTAATAATCTCCCCCTCTTCACTCTTAACAGCAGATTGTTCCCTGTCATTGCACTCTGTGTCATCACCAAAGATCTCTTTCTTCCTTCACCATCACCTCTAAGCCTGTGATGGGTGCTTCCACCTGTTAAGACTCTCTTACATACATTAACCCTCCCCATCTAATCTGATTTTGCCACGACAGGTCCTGGGAACAATGCAGCAGCAGCAGGAATTGCTCACTCTCAGTCCAGAGCAATGATCGCAGCCGCAGCCCGCCGCAGAGACACCAGCCACAACGAGCTGTACTACGAAGAGGCTGAGCACGAGAGGCGTGTCCGCAAACGCAGAGCACGGTGAGTGTTAGCTCAAAATCAGCTTCAAGCATCTATAGAGAGGTAAAAACATCTTAAGGAGTCATAAAATGGATGGAAAAATCCACCTTTGTTGAAATTTTGTTTGCTGTTTACCCTCCAGGCTGGTGGTGGCAGTAGAGGAAGCCTTTACCCATATCAAGCGCATGCAGGAGGAAGAGCAGAAAAAGTCACCAGGGGACATTATGGACCCTCGAGAAGCAGCACAAGCCATCTTCCCCTCCATGGCTCGGGCCCTGCAGAAGTACCTGAGGACCACTAAGCAGCAGCACTGCCACAGTATGGAGAGTATCCAGCAGCACCTGGCCTTCTGCATCACCAACAACATGACGCCCAAGGTCAGACCTGTGACCCCTACACATGAAATTTCACACTTTCATTGGTGTTATTATAGTGGTATTTATAATATGCATAATATTTGGTGGAAAAGAGAAAAAAAATGCTTACATACGTCTTTCCGTTCCAGGCGTTCCTTGAGAGCTACCTAACCCCAGGTCCAACCCTGCAGTACAGCCGGGACCACTGGCGAGCCCGTCAGTGGACACTGATCAGCGAGGCGTCAGTCACCAGCAGCCTGAAGGACGGCAGCATCTTCCTGCTCAAATGTGTGGACTTCAGCCTCGTGGTGACGACCAAGAAGATCCCCTACATCCAGATGTCAGAGGAGTACATCGATCCCAAATCCCACAAATTTGTCCTGCGGCTACAGTCCGAAACTTCTGTGTAGGACTCCAGATGTTTTATTTTATTCCACACAATTTTCTTTTTGGGGTTTGCAGTTTTTATTTGTACTTTTTTGGATTTTTTTTATATATTATATATGAATCTATCTACCACACACGTTTGAATATATTGATCTTTTTATTGTTGATTAAAAAAAAAAAGAGTCACAGCAGGATTTTACTCACAGGAGTTTGGACGCTTCGGACATGGTTGAGTGCACATACTGTGTGTGTGTGTGTGTGTGTGAGAGAGAGAGTGTGTGTTACTTTGTGTCAAAACAATCACTTGTTTAAAGAAGACGGGAACAAGGAGCGTTCAGAGGTTTCCAACATCCCCACAGAGCAGTTTTTGTGGATTTCCATGAGACGGACGGAGCGACGGAAGCATCATGGAAAGTTTGTTGTTTTTATTGTTTTGTCTACACTTGGAAGTGTTTGAATACTGTGTGTGTGCCACAGTGGGAACATGAAGTCTGCTCATAAAGGAAGCGGCACAATCTCCTCCTCACTCCTCTGCAGAACTCCAGATCAACACTTTTCCTGACAGCTGAGATGTGACACTCCACCGTGTCCATCCTGTGGCGTACAGTCACGCCCTCGAGTGCTAATTTTAGCAGCCAAAGCGGGACTCCTTTTGAGTTGTTTTCAGTTGTTATCCAGGTGCAATGGAGCAAAAATGTGAAACATTTCCACTCCAGTTGGGAACAACACAAGCATGCCATGTTTAAACACCAGGGTGAACTCGGAATGAACCGGATAATAAGAGATGCACTGAGATGGACGCGTGCCCAAAAACATTTGCCCCTGCCTCAACGGTTCAGTAACCTTTTCAGGGCTTTCATGTCGACCACATCTGCCTAACGTGATGGAAAGGGAAGGCAGCAGGAAAAAGAGGCCCAGCCATCACACCAGAAATAAAAAGTACTACTGATCTCACCATTCTTTGGCTTACACCGCAGATGTATTCATTGTGTGTACACACTCCCCTTTAAACCGCAGTTTTCAAGTAAGGCTTGAAGTTACAGGTCAAACCGCTCCCATCTGGCATGAGGTAGGAGTTAGTTTTCACAGCACTGGCCTTCCCTTTCTAAACTACTGTCTGCAAAATTCTACATTTCCTTTGTTTTGTTTGGGTTTTTGACATTAAAATTCAATTCAGTTTTATTTATATAGCGCCAAATCACAACAAACAGTTGCCTCAAGGCGCTTTGTATTGTAGGTAAAGACCCTACAATAATACAGAGAAAACCTAACAGTCAAAACGACCGCCTATGAGCAAGCATTTGGCAAGAGTGGGAAGGAAAAACTCCCTTTTAACAGGAAGAAACCTCCAGCAGAGCCAGGCTCAGGGAGGGGCAGTCATCTGCCGTGACCGGTTGGGGCTGAGGGGAGAGAGACAGGACAAAAGAAAAAACCTGGGAAACATTTAAAAGTTTGATTGCTAAGGTGACAAGAAATGAGCATCATATACATTTGAAGAAAAAAACTTAAAGCTTGCCACTTTTCCCCAAAATACAGTTATGGAAAGCTTTTCTTACTTCTGCCATGATCTTTGCTGTCGTGGAGTTCAGGATTCTTTGAGTGCCATCTCTCTGTTATGATGTAATGGCAGCAGGGGTGCTTGGGTGAGAATCGAAGCCACGTTTTGGTGTGGAAATACGCATCTAACAGCCATGCTGCACTGCTTTTATTTTGAAAATTCATGAGAAAATGTTCAGTTCCTTCCATGGCAGTGCTATGAAAACAGATTGATTCTTAATTTGTCAGTGTGAGTAACTAAACAACTGGCTCATTCAGCCTCTGAGCATAAGCAAATGCCAGTGTGTAAAGTGTGATCTCATCTCAGGGCTCACAGGGTTTCATTATGCAGGATGATAAATCAGCAGTGAGAACTGCAGCAGCAGGGCGGAACCTCCTTCCCAACTGGACTGTCTGGTTTTCCTTTACTGCCTCGTCTCACCTCTGTTGTCTGACAATTCCCTTGAGGTCAGCCCTTTCACAGAAGGCTCCAAAGGGATTCTCTCACCTGCTGAGTCAGTTTACACTGTGTGGAAAAGTACAGTTATATGAAGTCAAAATGACACCTGTCTGTCACTCTCTTACTGTCATAACTGATCTGGTAAAATCACCAAAGAGAAAAAAAACGACTCACTGAGCATGCTCAAGAAGACATACTGACAATGTGATCTGTGCCTGTGAGCATCGTTGTCCCCTACTGCCCCCTGGTGATGAAACACTGTCACAGAGTGCATGAGTTCAGACAGAAAAATAAAAATACTGGTGATTTAATACTTGTAGTAGTTTTACTGTAAAGAAAATGTTAAACCACCTTAAAAAAATAGATATGTGTTATTTTCTGCATAACACACCTACAGCAAATCTAAAAAAACAAACAGAAACCTGACACTGGTCAGATTTTGTTCCAACTGACAGATAAACTTTGTATGATCCCGACGTGACTGTGCCTCCTGTTTTTAAACTGTATCTATTTATGTGAACAAAGGTGAGTGTGTGTGTGTGTGTGTGTGTGTGTGTGTGCGCCATTCCAGTTCACACAACCAGCTACACCCCCACCCCTTCCCCTCCACCATCTGTTACACTGTTGCCAAGTCGCAGTCCTGTGTCATGGATTGGTTTCTGATGGACAGTTTTCTGATGGCACTGCCGTGTAAGATGTGTTTCCGTCTCACAGCGTTAGCATTTGTAGAAAAAATAAAATAAAATTTTTTTATGAACATTTGTAAAGCTGCTGAGTGCCGGGCTGCTGTTTTCACTTCCAGCATTACTTTGAACATTTATGATGCGCAGCAGTATCCCAGAATACTTCATCCCATTTCACATTCCAGATGCTCAAGTGCACCTCTCACTTTTTATATAAGCTGACAGTCATGAGTTAATATTTACTTCTTTTTTTTTTGGACTACAGGCAAAAGTATAACACTATCTTAAGATAATGATTATTGCAATATAGTTTTTTTTAAAATTAGATTTTCCTTGCGATTTGCTGTCAAACTGCACAGCGAGAGTGAGAAACCACAGCACGGGTATCAGTTTTTAAATGTTCCCATGCAGGCCTTTGTTTATTTTATTTTGCTCATCTCCATTCCTCGCAAACTAACAAGTCTTCTGTTCACTTCATCACTATCTCCATATGTGCTCGTTCCCTTCCCCGGCTGCAGGCTTGCTAACACTCTCTTCTGTCACTGCGCATTAAGCATCGGGTCGTGCTTTGTGACATGCCTGAGCAAAAATATTGGCTTCTTTGGCCATATTTTGGTGGCTTTTTGTTGTTATGGTGCTCGGCAATAATTGGCTCGCCGTCGGCCTGTCAGAGCAGCGCGGCCGGTCCTTGTGGGTAAATGAATGTCAATGTCACTGTCCAGTGCTGAAAACGAACAACCTCATCCCTCCCCGAGCCCGGGGCGCAAGGCCGCCTGTCGGAACTCATCTGTCCTCGGCTTAATCCCCCTCCCACACCCACCTGCTCCGCACAGGACCTGGTTGAGAAGGTAGAGAGGAAAATGAGGAGCATTTGCATCTAAATGGAATGTTTTCTTCCCTTCGTTTCTCACTCTCTCTGTTTGGCTTGCTTATGTGTAGATCGAGACGTGAGAGGAAATCCCCTCTTGCTTCTTGTAGCTTCGGGTTTGAACATAAATTTAGGCCTTAATTCGTCTTACTCCTGTCTTTTCTTTGTCCTGGTTTATATTGAACCTCTTAGACTGCTTGTCTGCAGCGTGATTGTCATTCCCAAAGTCCATCTTCATGTAAAACCCGTCACATCTGACATTCACAGGAGCCTGAACACCTCACACATCATCAGGCACTTACACCGTAACGCCGGCTAGCTGTTTTTCCCCAGGAGGGAGTGCGACATGTCTGCTCGCCCTAGGTCACATTTTAAATGCACACTCAGTTGAATGTCTCTCATCACCTGGCATAGATTAAGTGTAAACCCCCCCACCACTATACAAACATCCTGTTGACACACTACATCACATCCTTCTCCAGGGGCATAGCTATTCTTGCTTGGCCTTGTATTATTAATTCATGTCTAGACTTAGAGGTTAGTCAGGGATCTGTCCAATCATCATGCAGCTTGTTGGGCCCCAGTATGCATACTTTGAGCCTCCCCCAGCCTCAGTGTCCAGGTCCCCACTCCCATTAAGAGGCATAGCAATACTAAATTATTTACCGTGTTTGAATAATTCAAGGTGAAACACCCACCAACTGGGTGAGAAAATGTGCCAATCGGATCCGTCTTGGGAATCTGCCTGGACTTCCTTAATGAGGGTAAGAAGTTAATATTATTGCATGAACATAAAATTTCCCTCAGTAAGTCACAAGAAACAATTCAAGCTTTAATAGCGGTCATTTATGTTCACAGATAGGCATACACATGCACCCTATCCCATTATATCTCATACTTTACAGCTTCAGACTCTTTTATCTGTTTTTTCTATCTTCTAAACTTAAGCTCTACACCAGCTACATGTTAGAATTCATTTCATTAAGTGTTTTTAAAGTAGATAGAAGAGAGAGATTTAATCTGCCGAGCTAGTTCAGTTCAGGTCTGAACTGCCAGAACATAAACCTTTGGGAGTCAGTTGTAGTTATCATCATTATCTTCCTCATCTAGGTCTTGAATTTCATCGCTGTCTTCCGGGACGTAGCTGTCAGGGTTTTCCCGGTCATCGGCCGACTCATCGTCGTCCTCGGTGTTCACCCTCCCTGACAGGACATCCTCTATCCAGTCCTCCAACTCCTCTGGGGTGGGCAGGTCCTCATCGTTGGACATGTCCAGCCACACGCTGTCTGCCTGGATGGCGTGTGATAGAACCACAAAGTTCAACATCTATAAGCTCTTCTTTGGTGTTTTCTTAGGTTTTGACCTCTACTTACATCTGTGACATTGACCACGCCGATCTGGGGTCTGAACAGGTCTAACTTAAAGGTTTTTTCCCAGTAAGTGGTCAGCTGGAAGGACAAGAAAAGTCAAGTTCACTTCAGAGTTTTTCTGCATTTAAACAACGGTGAAAAGCTGCTGTGTATAAACTGTTCATGAAGAATAACCAGAGGGAAGTCGTCGGGGTCGATCCAGACGATGCTCAGCTCTGGGTTGTTGGTGTTGTCTCTGGCCACGTCTTTCAGGATTTCCAAGAACTCGTAGCCATCTGAGGATGACAGGACAGAGTTACCTGAGCTCACTTCCAGCTGCAAACGGAGGATCAACAGCTGTGATGTTAAACAACAGAAAGCTCTGAATCACAGCTGCAGACCTGGATCTTCTTCCTCGGCAAAGGCAACAATATGGATCCCATCCATGTCATCCTCCTAGAGATGGAAAGAATTTGAAGAACCAGAGTGATTACAGCCTGAACTCAACTTTGACTTTCATACATGTAAGGAAAATGCATTTATGCTATATCATTTCCATCTGCTCTGATAAGACCAAACAAATAATCACCCATGTCTCAAACATATTCTCTGCTCGGAGCTTCCTCAAAGTTGCCCTGTAAGAAGCACATTATTATAAAATAAATGCCTGAAATTGTTTATTTTTAACAAAGCTTTTATTTTTTTAGAAAATGAAATTAACCTCCTGTGCTGGGTCACAAATTCAACAATGTCCATCTCAGACAGAGGTCTTCCAGGCAGGATGGCCGGCTCCTCCATAAATGGCTCGTAGAAATTGACTTCGTTCATCTTGAGTGAAAGATGTTTGGCTACCTGGGAAAAAAAAATCAATAAATAAATGAAACAAAGTATCCTGAGGGTGATTTGTTTTGACTGTTTGAATTGACGCTCATTAATCAAGGGTTTGAACTTCGTGTGTGTGAAAAGGGTGCAAGAGTCTTTCATAGTAACATGCTCCATAATTGAAAGTTTTATACGCTATAATATATTTTTGGTTTAAGACTCACGGATTTATCAAATGTAGCAAAAAACTTGATGTAAGGCTGAAAGCGCTCGGAGGCCTCCTGAAAAGCTCTGAAGTCTGAAAAACAACGGGAGACGGAGAGAAAGAGATGGATGAGAGTCGGAAAGAGATCGACGGGAACAAAAGCTGAAAGTTCAGCAGTGACGTGATGAGGAAGGTAAGCAGTGGCAGGTGGGCTCTTCATTCAATTTCTCATCATGATTCCAGTGTCTTCATCCCAGTAACAAAGTCTCCTCTAATACGGTTTTATACACGCTCCTGGCTCTTTTCCCAACAAGGTCACCACCAGGGACCAACCTATATCTGGACAGAAATAGGCTTCATAATGAAAATTTGTGCCACTGTCATGTCAGCCGGATAGCATCTTCCCTGCCTCACTTTCTCTCCTTTTTTTGTGTGAGAGGAACTATAATTGCAGTTTGACCTATTAGGCGGGGAGCTAGAAGCTATTTATGGGCTGTCATGAGACTGAGCGAGAGTAGCAGAGTCTAGAATCAGGTTTTCATTTAGCCGCCAGTGAGGCTACACAGTGCTAAACCTCCATCAGCCTCTAGATTCCATTAGCATCTCTGGATGAAACAAGTTTATGGTGTGGTGAAAGAGTTTAGGTGTGTTTCCAAGCACGCACTCCCAGTCCTTATAATTTCCTTCAT
Organism: Pterophyllum scalare; assembly: GCA_024447675.2. Taxonomy (NCBI): domain Eukaryota; kingdom Metazoa; phylum Chordata; class Actinopteri; order Cichliformes; family Cichlidae; genus Pterophyllum; species Pterophyllum scalare. The sequence goes on from JAMQGT020011298.1 coordinate 35,689, forward strand.
TCCTGCATTCGTTTACATGTAGATACTGGCACGTGAGTTTGATGCTAAACTAACATGAATCTTCTCCTTTAAAGTAACCGATGAGGCGGATGTCCTCCTCCATCCTCTCGAAGGCTCGCAGCTCCATGGCATTGTTGAGCATTTCCACTGGGTCCTCCAGCACCTAGCGGGCAGTATAATGCAGAAGCAAAACACATTAGTCAATATTTAGGGAACTTCTTCATGTGGAGTCACAGCAATATGCAGCTTTGATTAGCTTAGCTTAAGCACTGATGGCAAACAGCTGGCCTTTTCTGCTAATTCGGTTTGCAGTGTGTCTTTGTGTAGTGTGCACATGCTGTCTAAGAGCTTATAGGTGTTGCAGTGGTCGTGTGGGAGGAATTCTCTGATTTAAGTCCACCAGTGAGGCCGTGGAACATTTATCCTCTTTGTGGGTGACATAACTGTCAGTCTGAAGTCTGCAGATTTTACTACTCACATCCAGCAGGAACTCCACCAGAGTGTCTGCTGAGAGCTCCCCGTCGAACTCAATGACGCGGTCGTCCTTGAACACATACAAGCTGCCCACCTCCTCCAGTCCTGGTTAGGCAGCACATAGATTGACCAGCACTTTAAAGACTATACATTACTGGTAGGATGGTACAGGAAACACCATATGAGTGAGTCAGTAAGTCAACAACAAGAACACAGATGAGCTACAAAAGTCATACCCAGCTTTTTGGCTACTTTGGCATCTTTCTGGGAGTCCACCATTCCAAAACCAATGTCTTTGTTCTCCAGGACTTGAGCTGTAAGCTGTGCTCGAGAGAACAAACGTCAGTCACTTTAAGGGCTTTTTAATCTGTTTATTGAACAAGTTAATGAATGTGTCAGGAATAATTCATGTGTCGGTCATGGAGGATGACTCAAGAACTCCATTCATGCTTCTCCCCTTGTTGGCTGCTCATAGGCTTGTTTTAGAGCTGACTGATGGTCAGTCACATCCTCATCTTCAAACTCAGACTCTGCTCTAGCTGACCCATGTGCAGAAGGCTCACTGTGTCCCCACTGGAGGGGACTGGGTTTGAGTCTGCAACCAGACCATTCCCTGTATGTCTTTCTCCTCACTTTCTCTTCAGCGTCCTGTCTGCTTTCAGCTCCGTCCTATCCAATAAAGGCAAAAGCCCTCGTGTTCTGAAAGCTCTTCATCTTCCAAATCTGATCTCTTTTCTGAAACTCACTGAGGTCCTTTGAGCAGAGGATCTTTTCACCATCTTGATCAATAAGTAAAGCTTTTTTTCTGTGGCTTGGGTGGTAGGGTTGGTTTTATAGTAACCGCACTTTAGTGCACGTACACGAGTGCAGCAGCATTCAGCAGTCACACTGGGAGATAAAACTGGCCTAAGCATTTTTAAAATTCCGAACTACATCCCTGAATTATCATCGCCTTTTCTCTGGAACAGACTAATATCATCGTGCCTGGTAAGCAGAGCTTGAGATCAAAACACTGGTGTAAACAGCCTCTGCTCAGAACTTTGCATTTAGCTTTGACTTCTACGCTGTGTACTTGAGCTGGCATCCACAGCTGCTGCTGTCTTCGTCAATACATCTTTTCATTACCAGGATGTCTGTGTGCTGAGAGCCCCCCGTGGAGTTTTCTTTGTTAGAGGGAAGCTGTGAGTCAGGACTGCTTGCCTTTCAGCTTTCAGCAGTTGTTGTGGAAGGATAACAGATTTAGAAAACCACCGGGGGGGGGTACTTTCTCGATTTCTGGTATCCAAGAAACATGACAGCAGTGTAAACTGTTGCTAACAGCGAATAAAATTGGTGAATACTGACTAATAAAAAAACGGGTCTCCAAAATGAGATGGAAAGGACTACGAAAGCACGTCTTGTGAGTTCTAGTTCAAAGGCAGATAGCAAAGAGTTTTGGGAACAAGCTATAATTGACAAAATGACCTAGAAACAATCCCTGGATATGTGCAAACCACAGCGGAGTGCACCAAATGGGAATTAAAATGACTGCTTGCTAGTGAAGAATGCGCACAGGTAAAACATAGATCTGGTCTAAGCAGAGTGTAGGCAGAGGACGCATGAGGCATTCGCTGTCTGCTTTTTCCTAGAGCACGAAGGATCAGTAACCACACATGGCTTGTTGTGACAGGTTTGCATGGCAGAATGTGATCTGCAGGGATCTGAGCTGCAGATTATTAATCAGTTTCACTGTAGGTCACAGCAGATGCATCTCTAAACTCCTGCTATCTTCTTTGATAATTTGATAATTCTTTGATGATATCGTCCCCATAGGTTTCAGGTATACCTGAAGAATGTTTATTACTCTTAGTCGTCAGGTTGTTAGTGACCCACTCAGAGTTAGGGAAAGGGTTAACAGGGTTTTTATGGATTTTTTCGACATAGTCAAATATCACTGAGCTGACCTGTTAGACTCTACTCAGGCCTTTGACCTAAATGTGAATGCCATCATCCTGATATTGGCACGTTCAGTACTGCTAAGGCTTTTGGAAATGTAATTTGGAGTCATGGACCAAAATGAATCTGAAGCAACTGTTGATCAACTAGTCAATCAACAGAAAAAATACTGGTAATGCTTTATAATATGGCCCACGACTAAGGGTGTTTTATTATAAATTACAATGTAAATATATTTTCCTACAAATACTTCATTGTAGGTACACTACAAT
>JAMQGT020011299.1:0-17745 GCA_024447675.2 Pterophyllum scalare
TTTAGCTCCAGCTGCTGTGATGTTTGGCACCTCCAGGGCATTGTCAATGGCTTCTTCTCTGCAACTCAACCACTGCTTCCATATACCAACCAAGACACAACATATGTATTGCTAGCCTCAAGCGGGCTCGTAGGAAACTGGGTCACATACAAGTTTGACCATCTCTTCATTAGGAAATATATAAATAAATAGCCATGGAGGCAGAAAACAATAGCGAGTCGACCCATTTCTGAAGGAGCTTCTGCAGTGATTGCAGGTGTGTGTGCAGAGGGAGGGTTGAGACAGAGAGTAAAACGAATGAAACATAGTAAGAGAGACTGTGAGCACTGGCCTGTGTGCAATGAAAAAGCAGAGAAACAGAGGCAGAGAAGTTTATTCTGGGCACTACACTCTTATATGCACAGAAACAGACAAAGGGAATGAAGTAGACAATAAATGCATAACCCTCCCTCCTCTGGTTTTGTAAGCCCAGTCAGTCAGGGTTATATGAGATGATGTTGTAATTCTTTCTGCATCGTTTCTCCCTCCAGCCATTGCTTCAAACTCCTTTAACAAAAGTCTCACAAATAATTTATGCTTTTTGAACAGCTGATCACACCTATACCACACTGAGACAAAGCATGAAAGACTAAAGGCCCTAGAATACCAGTTGCAGCACATGGCTACCCCTCCCTGAGCCTCCTTCTGCTGGAGGTTTCTTAATGTTAAAAGGGAGTTTTTCCTTCCCACTGTCACCAAGTGCTTGCTCACGGGGGTTGTCTGATTGTTGGGGTTTTCTCTGCATTATTGTAGGTATCATGGCTTGTGCTGGTGTGTGGGAATTCCTCTGTGTTTTGGGTGGGTTGGGCTAGTTCTCCTCCCCTCGGGGCAAAGTCCTGTTCCTTTGCAGTAGCCAGGTGCACGTGTGCTTCATTAAGCTCATCAAGTTCCTGTATTTGAGGATCTGTTGAAGCCTTCAACTGCCATGGAAACTGACCTCTCCACTGCCAGTATACTGCCTGCCCTTCGGAAAGCCCAGCCCACATCAGGTCCTCACCAACATCATCTTCCCCCTTCAGGATGGACCCTCACACTCTACCAATAACCTTTCTGCGGACCTAGACCATGTCCCAATGCTCCGGAGAGTGTCTCATTTTCTTGGACAAGACACAGCAACCAGTGGCCAATGCCTCTCCCTATTCTCAGGCCTTTCTGGCTGTGGATCAAGCCAAATCCCTTTCCCAGTGTCGATCAATTTCAGGCTTAACACTAGTCCAGTGACATGTCCATTGGTGTAGACCCACCAGACAGTCCAATGTTTGCCTCAAAAAATTAGCCCTAGAGCAAACAGTCTGATTCAATAGCCCCCAGATGTAATCACAAGATCTGAAGGTAACTGTTACAATTGTTGGTCTCCAGCCAGCCAGAAACAGACTCTGAAAAAGGGGAATCAGTTTTAGATGATGATATCTCCCTTTTGTCAGAGTCAGTGTTCCCTGACATTGCCATGTTCCAAAGTCAGACCTAGGCCGACTAATGGAGGTAAGTAATGGAGATCCTAATATTGGAAGAAATATATATATATATCATCTGGTCTCAGAAAAGATGTGCAATTTTCAAACACATGACTATAACAGCCTAGTTCAACAAAACCTGAGTAAAAATTTAAGAAATCGGAGTCTGGTACGTCAATAGATGATTTAGCAAAAACCACTAAACACCCTACATATATGAAAATGCAAGGCTTAAACTGTCTGTTAAGCTGTCTCTCTCTCCCTCAGCCCAACTGGTCACGGCAGATGACTGCCCCTCCCTGAGCCTGGTTCTGCCGGAAGTTTCTTCCTGTTAAAAGGGAGTTTTTCTTCCCACTGTCGCCAAGTGCTTGCACATAGGGGGTCGTTTTGACTGTTGAGTTTTCTCTGTATTATTGTAGGGTCTTTACCCACAATACAAAGCACCTTGAGGCGGCTGTTTGTTGTGATTTGGCGCTATATATATAAAATTTAATTTAATTTAATTAAATTAAACAAGTAAAGATTTTTTGTGCATGAAAAAGGATATATTTTTGGTGGGTGGATAGGGGTTTTCAATTCCTTTGCTGTAATTTTGCTCATGTTCAAAACAGTCTGCACATTTGTAAGATGTCACACACATACAGCGCTGCAGAAATAGTCTTTGCCTCCTTCCTTATTTTTATTTTTTTGCATGTCACACTCACATGTTCATCATCAAACAAGTTTTAATATTAGACAAATATAACCGAAATAAATAAAAAAAATAAAAATTTTAAATAAAAATTTAATTTCTTAAGGAAAAAAAAAACTATCCAAACTTACCTGGCCATTGTGAAAAACCCTAAAATAATAAATTAACTGTGATCAACCATCAAGAAATCACTTAAATAAAAGCTGCCTGGCTCAAAAATTAGCGCACAAACTGCATGCACTGTATGAGCACTGTGAGACCATGTGATGCATACAGAATACATGCAGATCACGGAAAATTCTGTGGAAAGGTGGCAGACATGCATGTTTGCAGATGGAGGACATTTGTGGAGAGTTAACGTGCTTAACACATGCGTTGCGGATGGCGCTGAATCACTGTGTTGGTAGGACATACTTACAGCGGATGTGGCGGAGCGAATGCAGCATCTGCTGCTCGTCCACACCAGTTATCGATGTGTATGGTTGCAGAAGGGCTATAAAATAAGGCAGCACCTAATTTTTGAAAACTCATTCTGTGGCTAATGGTGGATGCCTGTGGACATGGCTGATGTCTGCAGAGCCTTGCAGACAATTTCTGTATTCTTTCTGAATGTGGCTGTGGACCGTCGTCTCCTTCCGATTTTATGTCAGTGTGACGGGTTTAATCACTGTAAGAGATTTTGGATGAATTTTTAAGACTCAAGTTTATCTGAGCTATATTTTTCAAGCTGTGTTTGCTGCAAGATTAGTTAGCAAACTAGCAACTCAACATGAAAAAACATGAACCTAGTGGGTCAAAACTAACTGGGTTTTGAGCCTTTGAGATAAACTAGCTTATCTTTGGACCTACTTCTTTTTCCTGGCTCCTCCATGTTTAAAAACTTGTGTCACATGTTTAAGGTTCTTGAGGTCAGGGCGTGTATTTCCTGGTTACTGGGGGAGAATTGGCTCTTAATTTCTTTAAGCTGCAAAAATAATGGTTTTGTTGCAGTATGCCCATTTTAGAAAGACAAGCACACTTTCTAATGGATTCTAAATATGAATCCTCAAATGATCTTGAAATGATGAGCCACAGAAAGTACGTTCTTCACCATTTCCTTTCCCTGGTAGTCAGATTGTGTCCAGTTGAAGAATGTCCAATACTTGTTAATGCTCATTCTTGTCTCAGTCTCTAAACGGGGCATGTTGCATGGCATCCTGATTTCAAATAATGTCAAGTCCTCCAAAAGACTGCACTGATGATATTATAACAAAATCAACGACTGCAGCATTCTACTTTTTTTTGTATTTGCCATTTCAAATATACATCATGATAAATAAACAGGTGGAAGTATGACATTTCCCACATGCCTCTCATATCATAGATGAATCAAAATGTGTCCAGTGCATATGGAACAATTTCATTTAGCTAAAATTAATCATTTTAATATCACATCATCAGCCAGAGTGAATAGTTTTACTCTAGTAATCTCACATATCGCAGATCATTGTTTGGTTCTCACACTCAAGGAATGCAATTTAACAATAATCTCCACTATTATTATTACTTAAACTGTAATCCCACAAAATGTCAGCAGTTACAATATCTCTATGGAAGACAAGCAAAACAACAGAATTGAGAACGTCAGTAAGCAGGGTGGACAACACGCACTGTCAGAGCTTTTCGGGAATTCTTACATCGCCTCATTATTCCATCAAGTGAATTTTTGATAGCCTGACCTTTTCAGTACATTATAAAATGGGATAAAAAGCCCCAGGCTAGACTAGTAGTATGTGTGATGTAGTGTGTGTGTGTGTGTGTGTGTGTGTGTGTGTGTGTGTGTGTGTGTGTGTGTGTGTCTGTGTTTGCTGCTTGTATGTATGTGTGTTCATTCTGTGTATATTACGTGGCAGGGTTTGGTCAGGTCTTGTTTTTGTTTATCTGTGTCCTTTGGTCACTACTTTAGCTGAGTCATTGTCAGCCCAGGTTTGACTTATTTTGCTTAAACTTGTGGTGAAGTTTTGCCCTTGTGCATCATAGGGGAACTATTCATTATGTGGAAGGCGGGAAGTTTTCACAGTGAGAAACAGTTTGTTCCAAAAACAGAGCCACAGTTTGTTTTTTTGTTTTTTTATCACTACCAAGCCCTCTTGGTGCAAAGGTGTGTCATTATTATTTGTCACCATCTTTATTTTCCGTCTGTGCCTATTATCAGTCCATATTCCCTTGTAATATATCTGTGTCACTACAAAGCTAAAGTCAGTATATTATTATAAGCAGTGAATCTCAGGTCGTGATGTTTATGAGACATGAAAGGTTACACCTGATTATTCATTCACTCTGTGTCTTTCTAAGTAGGACACAAGCTGTTCACTGTTTGGTAGACTGCAAGTGTACAGACAGTTTGGATCAATATTTCTTCTCTTGTAATGGGACACTTGGCACCAGTGGTTACACTGAACACAAGGGTCATTCAATTTAAAGAGTTCTGATTATTCATACTGTTTTTCTTCCACTGCAAAATAATTTCAGCCTCTGGTTGTAGTTCTGTCATGTATCAAGATTTAGGAAGCTTATTAAAGTTTGTCATATAATTTGGAGGTACTCACAGATCATTTAGGATGGGGAGGATTTGTTTTAGAGCAGAGTACGGGTAGTTAAACGACTTTTAGAAGCATCTGGCACAGTAATTGTTGAGTTACTGATGTTGTGCTCGTTTTTTTGCTGTGGGACATAAAATTATATGTATAAGAAATGTTAAAACTGTAACAAGAGAACTACTTAGTCTTGATTCTAATTTCTTAAGAAGTGTAAAATGAGCGAGAAAAAAAAGTGAATCACCATCTCATCATCGTAGAGGGTTTTGTGTACCCCAGGGGATATGTTGTCTGGGGGCAAAAGACCCAAGGTCTTGGGGAAGGGGCCAGACAAAGAGTGTTTCCAATGACCCTTATGGCAGATAGGGTACAATTTACCCTGCCAGGGATAGGGTAATCAGGGCCACACACTGGAGGCAGCCCTGGGGAGGGAGCTCATGTGATAGAGCCTGGTGACCAGGCCTTAGCCCATGGGGCTAAAAGCATGCTGCACACCACCTGCAGGAGGCACAATTGAGGTCGGGTGCAGTGTGTGTCAGGCAGCGACCAAAGGCAAAGGCCCTGGGTGAGCAATCCTCGGCTATAGAATCAGAATCAGAATCAGAAGCCCTTATTGTCATCAAACACAAGTGCTTGACGAAATTGTGACAGCTGCTGCTGGTCAGTGTGTTCCAAAAACTATTAACATATATATATATATATATATATATATATATATATATATATATATATACACACACACACACACACACACACACACACACACACACACACACACACACACACATATATATATATATATATATATATATATACTAATTAATTGGGGGAAAGGCATTTGTACAGTTCAGTTTTTGTTGCTCTGTGATTGTTTTATGGGATGAAGGAGCTGGTGAGTTAATGTGATGTGTTTGGGATTCTGATAGCCCTTGGATAAAAACTGTTTTTCAGTCTGTTGGTTCTGCATTTCTGGCACCTGAACCATTTGCCAGTTTAACAGTACATTGCCGGAGTGAGTGGTGTCTATGTAAATTTTCCTGGCTCTGCAAAGCCCACAGGAGGTAGCAATATCTACCAGGGTGGACAGAGGGCTACCAGCTACGTTACTTTATGCAGTCCTGGTTACTCCCTGCAGAGCTTTCCTGTCTGATGCTGAGCAGGCAGCAAACCACAGCATGATGCCGTGTAGTGGAGCATGGTCCTCTTTCTGCCTCCTAAGGTCGATGACCATATCTTTGGTTTTTGTGGTGTTTAGCTCCAGGTTGTTCTTGGTACACCACTCTGTCAGCGCCTGTACGTCCTGGCTTTTGGGACATGGAATGTCACCTTTCTAGTGGTGAGCTAGTGTGTGAGGCTAGTGTGTGAGGTTGAGCAATACCGGCTAGACACCCTGGACCGCAGGTCAATGATTGATTTTGTAATCATATCATCATATGTGCGGCCGTATGTTCTGGACACTTGGGCGAAAAGAGTAGCTGAGCTGTCAACTGATCACCACCTGGTGGTGAGTTGGATCACTTGGGGGGCATCCTGGACAGACCTGGTGTACCTAAAATCATAGCAAGGGTGGGCCAGAAACTCCCACCTCTGGTAGAACTTCAACACTATTCAGAGGGTCGCTGAGGACATTGAATCTGAATGCATCATATTTTGCACCTCCATTGCTGAGGCTGCTGCACAGAGCTGCGACTGCAAGGTGGTTGGTGCCGGGGTTGGGTAATCCCCGAACCAGATGGTGGACACCAGAGGTGAAGGGAGCCATCAAGCTGAAGAAAGAGTCCTATTGGGTTTGGTTAGCATGTGGGACTCCAGAGGCAGTTCGGGAGGGAAAAGTACTGCTCTAGTGCAGGTGGGGTGCTGCTGATTTCAACAGTGGCTATAGTCGGGTGGTGGAAGGAATACTTCAAGGACTTCTTTAATCCCACTGACACAACTTTGGTAGATGAGTCTGGGGATGAGGGGGACAACTCACCCATCACTGGGGGTGAGCTCACTGAGGCAGTTAAACAACTCCCTGATGGCAGGACTCGTGCCATCAGATTCGCCCTGAATTCCTGAAGCCTCTGGATGTTGTATGGCTGTCTTTGTCAACACACCTCTGCAGCATCATGCAGAGATCTGGGGCGGTGTCTCTGGATTGGCAGACTGGGGTAGTGGTCTCTATCTTTAAGAAGGAGGACCAGAGGGTGTGATCCAGCTATCGGGGACAACACTTCTCAAACAATCCTGGGAAGGTCTATGCCCGTTCACCCATTAGCCGAATCTTGGATTCTTGGAACGCTGGACCAACTCTTTATCCTCTCAAGCATATCCGAGTGTCCGTGGGAGTTTACCCATCCAGTCTACTTTGGGGACCTGGAGAAGGCATTTGACTGTGTCCTTTGGGGCATAATCTAGTGGTGCTGTGGGAGTATGGGGTGTCTGTCCCATTGTTACGGGCCATTCAGTACCTGTGCAACTGCAGTAAGAGTTTGGTCCACCTTGCCGATAATAATTTGGACTCGTATGTTCCCTTAAGATCAGAATCTAAGAAACTTGCTCCCAGTTACATGGGACCTTTTGTTACATGGCTATCCCTGTTTCTGCGCATCTCAAGCTTTCCCACAACATGGGGATGCACAATGTCTTTCATGTCCCCGCAGTTGAAGCCTGTATGGTATAGTCCTTTGTGGGAGTGGGAGCAAAATAGACTCTTTGAAGAGGTGAGTTTCTGGAGAAACTGAACTTTGGAAAATGCCTGCTGGTTCAAAGAATTGGACCAACCTCTGAAGCCCTTTGTTTAAACTGCTGCAAAGCCTCTGAGTCTGTAAATAAACTTGTTGAACCTTTTGTTCTGAGTCCTGCACTTGAGTCCTCCAGCCTGAGTGGCTTTGAAAATAATGTTTCTGTTTTGATTCTAGTGATGTCATTTCTTCACAATGCTATCATGTTGACTGCTATCTATTTGCTGTGTATCTGTTTTACTTTGTTTCTGATTACTTTAGTTTTAATAAAAACTAACATTTAACACACCTGATAGTAGTCTTCTAGTTCTATCAAACAGAACGCTCCCATGGCTTGGATCCTTAACAAACACACATCTGGAAGCAGCTATCGTTACCTCCATCCATGACAAGGACCTGTGGTCCAGGCATGGAGCCAAGCCCAAACCATGGACCCACTCCACGTTCAACCCTTCTAAACCCTGGCTTGTCATCCAGGGGGAGCGAAAACAAGGAAGAAAAGCCTTGTGGCTCAATAACTAAAAATGTTAAAGCAAACTCAGCCATAACCCACTGTTTCCTAGGAGCCACTGTCCAGGACATAGAGGAAAAAGCTGTTGAAATTTTTGCCAAGCATCCTGGCATTACAAGACTCTTTGTACATGTAGGAGCCAATGGCATCTGCAAGGAGCCATCCGAACTAATCAGAAAAGACTTGCTTTTCTCACTGTCCAGTCCCATGACTATCTGTGTTTGTGGTGTTAGATGTTTCAGCAGGTTATTGTCACTGCATGCTTGGCTCTCAGTAGTCCCATGCTGCCTCTACTACTGGTGTCATCTGGAACTCATGACAGCCCTAATCAATTTTCATTCATTCCAACTGCCTCTCAAGTGGAGATGGAACTCTCTATAAAAATTGTGAACTCCCATATTGCGAGCACTTCTTTTTATAACAAAGAACTAACTAATTTTGTTCCCTTGAACTCCTCACCGTTACAATTGCAAATATTTCACTTTATAACTTTCCCAAATGACTTTCTCATATTAAGGTCAATTCTGTGTCCTGCTTACTCATCAATAAACTACTTACAGTGTATCACAAAAGTGAGTACACCCCTCACATTTCTGCAGATATTTAAGTATATCTTTTCATAGGACAACACTGACAAAATGTCACTTTGACACAATGAAAAGTAGTCTGTGTACAGCTTATATAACAGTGTAAATTTATTCTTCCCTCAAAATAACTCAATATACAGCCATTAATGTCTAAACTAGATATTACTAAAATAGAATATTGCTTAAGACAATACAAAAAAAGGACTTTTAGAAATGTTGGCCAACTGAAAAGTATGAGCATGTACAGCACTCAGTACTCAGTTGGGGCTCCTTTTGCCTGGATTACTGCAGCAGTGCAGCGTGGCATGGAGTCCATCAGTCTGTGGCACTCCTCAGGTGTTATGAGAGCCCAGGTTGCTCTGATAGTGGCCTTCAGCTCTTCTGAATTGTTGGGTCTGGTGTATCGCATCTTCCTCTTCACAATAGCCCATAGATTTTCTATGGGGTTAAGGTCAGGTGAGTTTCCTGGCCAATTAAGAACAGGGATACCATGGTCCTTAAAGCAGGTACTGGTAGCTTTAGCACTGTGTGCAGGTGCCAAGTCCTGTTGGAAATAAAATCTGCATCTCCATAAAGTTGGTCAGCAGCAGGAAGCATGAAGTGCTCTAAAAATTCCTGGTAGATGGCTACATTGACCTTGGACCTCAGAAAACACAGTGGACCAACACCAGCAGATGACATGACACCCCAAACCAACACTGACTGTGGAAACTTTACACTGGACCTCAAGCAACGTGGATTCTGTGCCTCTCCTCTCTTCCTCCAGACTCTGGGTCCTTGATTTCCAAAGGAAATGCAAAATTGACTTTGATCAGAGAACATAACTTGGGAGCACTCAGCAGCAGTCCAGTCCTTTTTGTCTTTAGCCCAGGCGAGATGCTTCTGACGCTTCTGAGTGAGATGTCCCTACCGCCCACCCACACCCCTTGACGAATTAAATCCTTCATAGTGGTAAGACAGTGATGAATCGAGTTTTAACAAATTTCAAATTTGATTTGAGCTTCAAACAAGTATGATGGATTTAATTTCATTGTGTGCATTTAAATCGAAACTGCAAACTTTTGTGGCTGATTTCATAATTTGTACTTGTTTTACTTAATTTTTTTTTACATTTTTAATTATTTTATGTCTTTGAACATCTATTTTAACTCAGTGATGTTTGTAATGCTGTTTTACTTATATTCTGTTGCTGCTTACCTTAGCCCGGACACCCTATAAAAAAAGAGATTTTTAATTTCAATGGGACATTCCTTGTTAAATAAAGTTTAAATAAAAAATTTAAATCACTATCAGTTTCTGAATTTGATACAAATCCCTGGATGGTCCTCTTTATGATAAGCCCTGTCATTAGAATTTACAATTCTACCCTTTACATATATACAATAAAGTTGCCTGTAGGATGAGTTAGGACAACCCTTGTACATGTTAGGACACGTAGCATCTAACAGCACAAAGCAGACACTTCATACACAGAGTCTTTAAAAGCAGGGTCAGATTGGTGTACGGGAGGACATATATTTTCACTACGCAGACTACGTGTAGAACGGCATCCTGCAACCCCTCTTCTCAAACAACCCTCGGCACTATGGAACACTGTACAGGTGTGAGCATCAGCAGCAGTGGCTGTGATGGCAGAAAGATTTCGTTCTCCAAAGGCCCATCCAGCGGAGCTACATTTGAAAACTGGCGCGATGACTTGTCGGAGTCTGTGTGGAGCGTCTCGCCTCCGCAATCATGGACAATTGACAGCAGCGATGAGGAAGATCTGTGGCATTTCCCCGATTCCCCTGACATTGATGCATCAGAGTGGGCCTGGCCACCTTTTCACGGAGTGGTGAAAACACCGCCCGCTGAGCCACTGTGGGTTGAAGATGTGGACTTGCCCTATGTCCCCGAGTGGTGGACTATGCAGACGCAACCTCAGGAGAAAACACAGACGCACGAACCAGTGTGTATTAAAGATGAGGACTTACCCTATGTGCTCGCATGACAGATCCCTCAGACACAGGCTCAGGAGAAATCGGCGACCCCTGAACCTTTGTGGGTTGAAGATGATGAACACAAACACCAACATGAGCACTCCCATGAGTCTTTGCATATTCATCTGATTCAAACAACAAAAAACACTGTGTCAACTGATCACACGCCCAGCGCTCCATGTTTTAACATGGAAAATCATTGTACTACTCCTCATTGCCTGCACTACGTTTTTAAAAAAAACTACTTTAATTAAAGATCACGTTAGTAATTCGCCGGTAAACTGCCGCATAAAAGCCTTTTTCTTACTAATCAGGTTTGTAACAATGAAATAGAGAGAAACACGCTAAAAGCAAGACTTCAAGACAAAGAACTGTTTCAATCACATCACGGCTTTGGGATTCTATGCACTACATTTAAAAAATATTTTAATCAAAGATCACGTTATTAATAGATATTTTATTTTCATTAAATTAGGGTTAGTAGGACATGTTAGGACATGTTTTCACGTGCACCCGCAGTGCCACCAAATTTGAGGGTTACACACGCGCACATGCATGAACATGCACGAGCACCATGGGGGGCGGGGATGCGGGTGGGGGCAGTAGGGCAACCTCACTATTACTACTGCTGTCTCTGTTCAAGAGTGGCTTGACACGAGGACTGCGACAGCTGAAACCCATGTCTGCATACGTCTGTGCGTGGTGGTTCTTGAAGCACTGACTCCAGCTGCAGTCCACTCTTTGTGAGTCTCCCTCACATTTTTGAATGGCTTTTGTTTCACAGTCCTCTCCAGGGTGCGGTTATCCCTATTGCTTGGACACTTTTTTCTACCACATCTTTTCCTTCCCTTCGCCTCTCTATTAATGTGCTTGGACACAGAGCTCTGTGAGCAGCCAGCCTCTTTAGCAATGACCTTTTGTGTCTTGCCCTCCTTGTGCAAGGTGTCAAAGGTCATCTTTTGGACAACTGTCACGTCAGCAGTCTTCCCCATGATTGTGTAGCCTACAGAACTAGACTGAGAGACCATTTAAAGGCCTTTGCAGGTGTTTGAGTTAATTAGCTGATTAGAGTGTGGCACCAGGTGTCTTCAATATTGAACCTTTTCACAATATTCTAATTTTCTGAGATACTGAATTTGGGGTTTTCATTAGTTTTCAGTTATAATCATCAAAATTAAAAGAAACAAACATTTGAAATATATCAGTCTGTGTGTAATGAATGAATATAATATACAAGTTTCACTTTTTGAATGGAATTACTGAAATAAATCAATTTCATGATATTCTAATTTTATGACCAGCTCCTGTATGCATAGTTACAAAGAGTTATTAACCCTAAGGGACACTCTGAGTGCATATAGTACAAAAATGGATGTTTTCTGTCCCCCTACTTCTGATCATTTAAGGTCCCACACTATCCATGTATAGCCTCTCAGAACTACTGGAGTGGCTCTGCAAATCCCTTCAGCATACTCGTGCCATTGAAATTGCTTCAGAACTCTTAGTGTAATTCTACCAGTTTTTTAAAAGCAATTAAATAAACTCATCAGTCATAAATCAGACATTGCAGGCGGTCTCAGTTCTTTCCAGTTTATGTGAGCTGGTGCAGAGTAACTACAGCTCATCATAAGCTAGGAGTTCTTTTCTGTGGATGCCTGACATTTTAAAGAAATCAGGTTTACACCACTGCAGTGTTCTAAATGATGGATGATGGAGGGTGAAATAAATATAAACTCTGCAACAGAAGAGTTTTGCTGGGCCTGTTGTTGCCTCCTAGTTTGACACTTCAGCTTATAATCACTAACAGGAGAACTTTAGTCTGCCCGTGTGCATACAGAGTGGAAGTTTTTTGATTTACAATCCATTATGAAATTTCTGAGACCAGATAGAGGTTACAACACCGCACACACCTTTTGGGAAATTAATGTTTAAGCTTCATTTAACATAATGCTATTCCATATTTACTATCCAGCACATGTGCTCGTTTTGTATATTATTTTATACAGAATCTGAGTAGTGGGATAGCGATGTATTGAATCATGAAAAATTTAGTCCTCTCACTTTATCTCCATTTCACATCCATCATATATAATCTCATAATCTGCTGAAGGTTAGCAGTGCTCTCACTTTTGGACATCTTTCTTCCTCTCTGCCTTGACTTTCTGTTTTACTAAATTCTGCCAGACATTTTGGGAAAAAAACAATTTTACTAAAGCAATATAGCTCCTTGGATGAATTTTTATATTCAACCATGTAACCAGATAAGGTACATCTCTAGTCCCTCTGTGTGGCAGTTGTTCATTTTCCTTCAGGCCTTGTTGATTATTAGCCTGTATCAAACAGTCCTTCTGAAACCTGCTTCCAATTTTTAATATGAGTCAGCCTCCCTTCTTCTCTTCCAACTCTGCAGCCAGTTGCTGTGTTCTGCAGCCTTTTTATAGACTCTGTGCTAGGATTCTCTGTGGTTACCATGGCCACTGGTAGAAACCAGGAGGAAGATCCTTGGTAGTGTGTTCTCCCCAACCTTTAAAAGTGTTAGCCTCTCACCTGTACAGTGTGCTACATCCAGTGTTAACTTTTAGATCACCAAGTGGGTCCTAACAGATTAAACACTGAAATATACCTGGAAAATCTTCAGTGTCTTTAGTGAGTAATTTCCATCAGAAAGTAAAACTTTTAAAGAATGGACATATGTCATATGATGCAAGGAAATTTATTTTAGTGAGAAAAGAGACTTATTTTGCAGTGATATGCTGAAACTCAAATTTGTCAAAAAAGGTCAGGATAAGACTGACTGAATATTGTGGATCAGGCTGACATACTATTTATTGTTGTAAATGCACTGTCACATGTTGAAATATTATTCTGTGGCTACAGTTGACTGCTCACTATATAACGTCTGCAACTAGGTCACTCAGTCATAACAATAGAGACATATTTGATGAGGTAGCTTGAAGTTATCTTCTCCACAACTGCAGATGAAAACCTAAAATGCCTGAGGTTGAACTCCCATTCAAAGACAAGATATGGCACTAAATCTTTGTTCACCTTATGTTTAGCCAATTTTATTGTTCATTATGTTTTTTTTATAATGTCATAATTATAAGTGAAGTTAGCAAGTGATAATGTTCAGAAGAGTTGGCTGCTAATAAACCTACTGCAGCTAATGTATTAGCTTGTGCTATGTGGTCAAAAATTCATAGACAGTTGACAGCAGACCACAATTAAAGAAGTTGTTGCACTGAATAAAGCAGGAGATTCCTTTGGGTTTTAAGTGGGGATGTATCTAGTGACTAATTTAATTTACGATTAAATGTAAGGAAAAAAAGATTTGTCAAAAAGTGATTAAACAGAAAATGATTTAATTTAGTACAGTCTAATGGCCAATGTCAGTTATTATATATGCAAATATTGTAAATTTAAGACCCATTTAACAACTCCTAATCACATTCTTTAATAATTAAACCATATTTTAAATTTCCCTGAAATGTCTGCTATGAATGCTAGCACCAACAATACTAACACCATGGACTATAAGGCTGGCACCAGTTGTAACACTTTCCTTGCAGGTTAACATCCATATGCAGCTGGAGAATGTGCTCATGCATCAGTACAGTCGTGTGCTTATGTGTAATTTACTCAGACACAGCTGTATTACAACATTTTTTTTTTTGCTTAAAATACTACTGAACAGTGCTGGCTAGTATGGCTGTGTCTTCTTGTACTTTCACCTCCCTTGTGTAGAGCTTCCCCTCACACAGAAAGTTGCTGCCATCCACTGAGGTTGCAGCATTTGCTACAAATACAAATATCGCAAAATAATTAATCTGAATAATATTTCTGGTGCTGAGTTCCAGTAATGCTTAAAGTTCTAAGCACTTAGCTTAGATACAAATGTCTTGCAGCCAATAGCATCTGGGTGAGCAAGTTCAACATAGCCAGGGTATTTTTCTATTATCTGGATTCACTTCTTTTAAGATTGGCAATCACATAAAGCTGGTTATGAAATGGATAAGTTAGTCTAGGCTTTCCTCTGTGCCTTCATATGAAAGTGGTGGCATTGGCAGCATCTAGTCAGTCACTATGAAGTCTATTGACAGCAGAGTGCCTGATTTTACAAAGGAAGATAAAATTATAGGATGAGAGGAATATGAAGATGGTTAACACATAATACAGTCTGAAAGTAACACAGTTGCTGCAGACAAAGCAGTGGCTTGTGTGTGTGTGAGTGAGAGAGAAAATCACTGAACAGTAATATTAATAGCGCTGTATGAATTTCTATGTTTGTGGACCATAATGCTTATCAAACAAAGAAAGTGTAAAATTGCAGCCTCTTCTTCTTTCTGCTGCTCCCTTTAGGGGTTCCCACAGCAGAATCCTGTCTTCATCTCAGTCCATCCCTAGCATGTGCCTCTGTCACACCAACCCTCCTTTATCCCTTCACTACATGCATGAATCTTCTCTGTGGTCTTCCTCATTTCCTCACGCAGGGCAGCTCCATATTCAACATCCTTTGTCCAATGTATCCACTATCTCTCCTCACATGTCCATACCTTGCCTCTCTAACTTTCTCTCCAAACCGCTCAACTGGAGCGGTCCCTCTGATATACTAATTTCTACTCCTGTCCATCCTGGTCATTGACAGTGAAAGTCTCGTCTTCAACTCTGTCACTTCAAGCTCTGCCTCCTGTTTTTTTTTGTTAGTGCCACCTTCTCCAAACCATACATCATAGTAGGGCTCACTAAATGGTAAATGGACTATTTCTTTTATAGCATTTTTCTACTCTAACTGAGCACTCAAAGTGCTTATACAACACATTTGCATTTACCCATTCATACAAGCACTTCCATATGAATATGACGGAACTCTCCCAAGGGATTAATAAAGTTTGAATCAATCAATCAAATCAAATCAATCTAAGTGCTTTTACTGTCTAACATTCACACACATTCATACTCCAACGCTTGCATCGTAGAGCAACTTGGGGTTCGGTATCTTGCCCAAGGATACTTTGGCATGCAGCCCATAGCAGCCAGGAATCGAGCCGCCAACCTTCTGATTAGTAGGTGACCTGCTCTACCTCCGGAGCCACAGCCACCCCGCTACCATTTTATACCTCTTCCCTTTCACTTTTGCTGCTATCCTTTGGTCACAAATCACCCCTGACACTCATCTCCAGCCACTCCACCCTGCCTGCACTCTCTTCGTCTCCTCTCTTGTGTACTACCCATTGCTTTGGATCATTGACCCCAGGCTTTTAAACTCATCCACCTTCACTGCCTCTATTTGCATCTTCACCATTACACCTGTCTCCTTCTTTTTCACACACATGTATTCTGTCTTGGTTCTACTAATTTTTATTCCTCTTTTGCCTCCTAACACACCTTCCACCTTTACTCTTTTTTTGTTTTGAGCCAACAATAGCTCAGTTTCCAACAGCACTCTGTTAGCCAGCAGCACTGGAGGAGGTCATTGTTAACCCAAGCCCCAGCTGATCCGATATGGAAATCTCATTCTTGATGATCTGCATGCTTGATTTGGCCTTCTTGACACAACCCTCCCCATTTATTCAGGGCTTGGGACAGGCATCAGGAGTGCACTGGTTTGTGACACTGGTTTGTTTTTTCGCTAGCATTGCAAGATTTGTTTCTCAAAAATGTCAGAAAACAACTTGTCTCTGCCACTTTTGTGAGTATTTTAGACTACGGGGATATTGTGTATATGAAGGCCTCTGCTAGCTCTTTATGTCTGTTGGACGCTGTCTATCATGGAGCGCTTTATCACAGGTAGTAAAGCCCTTACTCACCATTGCACCCTACATTTGTTAGTTAAATGGCCCTCTCTACATACTTGTAGACTGTTACACTGGTATACCTTTCATTTACAAATCCATCCTCCATCTGGTTCCCTCATATTTGTCATGTTACATTTCACATAAAAAACAATACCACAGTCTTTGCTCTCAGGACTTTATTACATTCAGTGTTCCATCAGTGTGTACTGAGCTTGGCAAAAAAGCATTCTCCTTCTCTGCTCCCTCCACCTGGAACATGCTTCAGCAGGATCTGAAGCTCTCCAGTCTGGTTACACTTGGGGAGTTCAAAATTTTAATAAAGGGATTTGAAAATAGATCTGTAGGCACTACAGATATATAGTTATATACAGTATATAACATGTCTCTCTTGTAAATGAGACAATAAGTCTCAAGAGATTTTCCTGTATAAATAAAGGATTAATAATTATAATTTGGCTAGGGTCAGTGTCACTACTGGTAGCATGAGGTGATATCTGAACCCTACCAAGGTTGCACAGGGAGTCGAACTCCTTCGGGATGGCATAGTAATACATGCCATGGCCAGAAGGTTTGCTGTGTTTTCCAGGTGACAGGCAGTGACTCTAGGAGAGCTGGACAGGGCCATGGATGGTCCTTAACCCATCAGTAGGACTGGCATCCACTCATTTGTACAAGGAGAAACAGGAAGAGCATTGCCAGAGCACTACAAAATGACCGCCAGCAGGCCACTGGTGTAAATGTCTGTGACCAAACAGTCAGAAACAGACTTCATGAGAGTTGCCTGAGGGCCAAAACGCCTCTAGTGGGCCCTGTGCACACTGTCTGGAACTGTGGAGCCCAAATGGCATTTGCCATAGAATACCAGAATTGGCAGGTCCACCACTGGCTCCCTGCGCTTTTCATAGACAAGAGCAGGTTCATCCTGAGCACATGTAACACACATGAAAGGAGAAGTCGTGGAGAACATTATGCTGCCTGTAACATTGTTCAACATGACCGCTTTCGTGGAGGGTCAGTGAAGGTCTGGGGAGGCATATCAATAGAGGGACACACAGACCTCTACAGTCTAGGTCAGGGATCCTCAAATCCAGGCCTCGAGAGCCGGTGTCCTGCAACTTTTAGATGTGTCTCTGCTTCAACACACCTGAGTGAAATATAGAAGTCATTAGCAGGACTCTGAAAAACTTGACTGCATACTGAGGAGGTAATTCAGCCATTTGATTCAGGTGTGTTGGATCAGGGACACATCTAAAACCTGCAGAACACCGGCTCTCGAGGCCTGGATGTGAGGATCCCTGGGCTAGGCAATGGCACCCTGACTGCCATTAGGTATTGGGATAAAATCCTTGGCAAGGCAGTGTCTAGTCAAAGAGAAATGTTAACATAACAC
>JAMQGT020011302.1:0-53269 GCA_024447675.2 Pterophyllum scalare
TCATTTCTGTCTTTGGTCTGTCACTTGATGATCTGCTTGAATAAAACACACTTCTTTCATCTCCCTCTGCTGACAGTTAATTACCCCGCTCGTCCTTAGCTCGCAAACAACTTTTCAGCAGCCCTCCCTCCAAAGCTGCCCATCCATCCACCCGTCTCTCCCTTTTGACTCCTTTCAGGTTTTTCGGGGAGGTGATTTGAATTCACTTTCAGTTCAGCCGGGACAGGAAGATGATTCGGAAGGCTTTCTCATCATCTTATGAGCAGATACTCATATGCAGATACTCAATCAGTTCTCTTTCCGAGGCAAATGCATTTTCATGAGTGCACTGACTGACTCTACATGCACTTTCTGCCTACACTTTTGGTCTGCTTTCTTTCTGCCAGAGGACACAATTCAACAACAAGCTCAGTCTACTGTTATCAGTAAGAACATCTGGTTAAATATCTGCGCGGTTTATGGAGGCAAAGTCTTCGTAAGACAAAGACTGACTCATGGGAATTAAAATCACCGTTTGGCAGAGTGATCGGTAACTTTCTGGGATTTCCTCGTTTAAAAAGGTTACTCCCAGGGCCGAAGTCAGTGCCAAAGGATCATGTTGGAGAAAGTTCTGTTCCAGATTGGCTCACAAATTCATTTCTTTGGGGTGAAGCTGAGGGCCAAAAGGCTTCTACCCTCCTGTTGCAGAGAGTGCTCTGTGACATCTCATCCTGACTGAACTGAAAGGAAATTCCTCCCTAACCTTTTCCATCTCGAGCACGTTCACAGTCTTCCCGCCCTCCTCCCCTCACTTCCACCTTCTTTTCCTGAGCCGGCATCTAACCCTTAACACTTAAGTGTTACGCTAAAGGATTCTAAATGTACATTATATTGTTGTATAAATCAGCAGCTTTTTGTATGATTGATACAAAAAAATGCAACGAAATGTCCCTTTAAACAGAGCGAAAATGTCCTGGTGAAACTTAATACTGATAAAATAATGCTATATAAGATTTAATGTCTCTGGTTATATTTGCCACTAACTTTCTGACAGTAACATTTTAGCCCATTTAAAGGATATTTCATCTCAAAACATTCATTGTTACACCGTCTGCTCATCATCACGTTACTGAGTAAGGCATGATATGTAAAACACTTTGCATACATAACAAACACACAGTGAATAAATCAGAAGTTTTTACAGTTTAGATATTTTCTTTGTTAAACTTTAACTGCACTAAAAAGAAGCCGAGTTCCCCTGTTGCTCCTCAAGTCATCCTCTCATGCTGGTCAGCTTTGTTTTTATTCATTAAGAAGATTCTTGAAGCATCCAACTGACCTCAGATCAGCCATGTTAGAAGGCCAGACTTAGTTACCATGACCTTTCAGCTAATCCCACATCCAGAAATCAGATGAAAAGATTTTTAAAAAGCCCTAGGTCCTGGAAGTGCCTGTTCCCTTTTCCTAAAGCAAAGCCCGGAGCAGGACGAGTTTAAAAATTGAAACGTGGCAGGGAATTTTTGATTTGCAGCGCTTACTGCAGTCTGTTTGATTTACCTCCACAGACATTTCTGGGATGGATTCTAAGAGAAAACTTAACAGCTTTTTGAAATCTACTGAACTGGTTATTTGGCCCCAGCTCTGTGTGTTACTCAAAAGACAGCAGGTCTGGATGGTGCTCGGTGTCTTCACTGCTCCCTCCAGTGGCTTTACTACAGGGGGCGCCGTTTCCCAGCAGGACATCCTCGCCCAGGCTGATGCGGCACGGCGTTTTACCCGAGCAGGGAGTGGAGGCCAGCTGCGAGTCGGGCCCCGAGGCCTTCTGCCAGGCATCGCAGGGTTTGACTTTGGACTCCAGAGGGGGATCTTTATTGATGAGGTCTGGTACGGAGAGGTGGAGCTGAAGCCCATGTTCATCTATGCCTTCATCAGTGCTTCCGACTTCTACACCATCCATTTCTCCACCTGTCACTGCATCCACTTTGTCATTGGCCTCAGCTGTCTCTAAACCAGCTGAAAGTTTATTCTCTGCTGGGCCTGATGAGCTCTTTTCCTCCTCCTTGCCCTGCTCCCGTTCCTCCTCACTCCTTATCTCCTCCTGAGCGATGAGGGACATCTTCTCAGGGGAGGAAAGGAAGGAGGAAGAATCTACAGGGTCGGGGGAGGAGACCACCGGGTCAGAGGAGATCATCATGTCCTGGGTCGTCTTCAGTGCTCGAGGGAGGCGCTTCTTCCCTGATGGGGGTGGCGGGTCCAGTCGGGGGAAGGAGTCAAAGGAGGTGAAGTCACTGGAAAAGATGAGAGGAGAGGAAGGAAGGAAGGTAGGGGGAAAAGGGAGGCAAAGATATAAAAGACAGAAAAAACTGTAAGAAAAACTTGCACCACAAATGCTGCCAAAAAAGAAGAAATAGATTCACTGAAACTGGAATCTGCTGCTGAAGTTCAGCTGTTTCGTTTGACCAGAGCTCTTCAAACTGAAGGGCAGTTGCAGCACGGTGGATGCACAGCAAAGATAACGTGCAAGGTGACAGTGACAGGTGCATGCAGGTGTTCTGAAAACAATGCAGTGGAAAGCCAGCTGCTTTCTAACCTGCTGATTCTCTGCATGTGAGAGATTGTTTGCAAGTAAAAGAATATATATGTATATTTTTTACCTAGTTTGACATTTTATGACTTAAATTTAGTCCTGTCGTCGCTGTGGGCAGCGCAGATCAAAACTTAAAATGTTTCATCGCCGTCAAGGACAACGCCTGGGGAGGAAAATGAAAGCAACATGCAAGAGGCCACTTGATGCTGGCGCCAACATGTCCAGCTTCGCTGCATGTTTACAGCCCAACTTCCTTTTTGGCTTAGAGGTCGCGACAGCAGACCATCTGCCTCCTTCTCACCGTATCCCAAGCATCCCCCTTCCTCTGCACATCCTCCTCCCCCGAGGTCTTCCTCCTCTCCTCCTGCCTGGCAGCTCCATCTTCAACATGCCATCTCAGCCTTGCATCTCTAACTGTGTCTAAACCTCAGCCTGAGCCGTCCCTCTGATATACTCATTTCTAATCCCGCCCTTCCTGGTCACTCCCAACAAAACTCTTAGCATCCAACTCTGCCACCTCCAGCTCCACCTCCTGTCTTTTTGTCAGCGCCACTGTTGCCAAACCATACATCATAGCAGGTCTCCCAACCCTTTCACTCTTGCTGCTGTCCTCCTGTCACACATCACCTCTGACACTCGTCTCCACCCACTCCACCCTGCCTGCACTCTTGGGACACTCTCAGTTGCTTAAAATTTTTTTTTTGGATAATTTCTCCCTTCATGACAGCTGTACAGTGGGTGGACTTTTCCATAATTTCATGTGGATACAGATTTAAAGTAGCCTTAAAGTAAAAGGAGCTTTGATGTAGTTGATCGGTGTTTGTGAGGCTTCACCTCTGACCTGGACCTCTCCACTGGGTTTGTGCTCTCGCTGCCTTTGAAGCATTTTTTTTTTTTAAAAAATCTGACAAATAATACAGTTTGCTGTGAGATACAAACTATTCAGGAAGTTTGTTCCTCAGTTCTGCTGAGTGAAATTCTACTACTCTATGAGTCCTTGGGATTAATTAGCAGATAGCGTATGTGCGTCTGGGACGCAGCACATGAATGCAGCTTGCTAACATCAGCTGATATTTTAGCACTCCACCCATAGGGTCGACTCTGGCTCCAAAAAAAGCCAACAAGGCAGCGGCCAAAACACGAACACTGAGGCAAATGTGGAGTCGTGTTGGCTGCATCCATCTGTTACACACAGCAAAAGATGGCTTTACATGCAATGCTACATGCACAGTAGGCAAATGTATAAATTATGGCAAAGATCCATTCAGAGAAGCAGCAGCAGCAGCAGGAGCATCCACCAGTACCACTAAATGAACTTCAAATTCTGCAGTCGGTACACATCAAAATACTGGGCGGGACTATGACTAAATATGTCAAGAAAATTTGACAGCTAATTGGCTGATGGCCCCACTGTGATTTTTGTGCAGAATAATAGAATCCTGTCAGGGATTGTTCGCTGCATCAAAGAACCACGAATTGTTTAATATCTTAACTGAATAAGACTTCGTTGAACAAAGGCCATCCAAAGTTTGCGTGCTGCTTCAGTGCCACCGATAGAAGAATGAAACCTGGCAGGATGACTCAGACTTCAAACCCGCTCCTGCCTACTAATAAGAACATGGTGAGTGATGGAGGAGGATGGCGGCTGGAGAGCGGCAGCAAGAACTCAAATCTACTTTCACTCCTGGCCATAGCTCTAATTAGCTCCTCACTGACTTTACTGAAAGAATTTGCAAAAACGTGCTAAATTCTTAAGCTATGCCCGCCAGTGTCAGTGGGTAATCATGTAACTGCAGGCCACGAAATTATTACTGCTCCATGACCTTTCACTGCAGCTGACAGGGGGACACAGTTCAATAAGCACTGATGTGATGCCTGGGAGCAGGAAATGCACCTTTTTGTCACAAAGGTGCATCATTAACATTAAAAATACCAGAAAAAATAAAACCTTATTAAGGAGGTCACGGGTTGTGCTGATTTTTCATTGCCTGAGGAAGATGGGAAGGCTCTGCACACCTCGTCTCACGCAGTCAAGTTTCAACAGTGACGAGTGAGTCAGCTATTATGTAAAAGACTCTGCTGAAGCAGCTGGTGGTCCAGAACAATTTTTAGATCACTGGTAAATGAAGCAAAATCTGTTCTGGGTGCAGCAAATGCAGATAAATGGAACCTGAGCTGCTGAAAAATGACATCTACTCGGCTGATCTTCAGGGTGAGAGACAACAGATTAAAAAAAAAGAAGAAAATCCTCCAGAGTATGTGTGTGCAAGTACATAAACATATTAAATTGACATATAAAAAAACTGAAAACTTCAAAGTGAAAAACTGGCTTATTCAATTCCAGGCATCTCCCAGGCACCTCTGATGGATCATTATTAATTTAAAACCACATTTCACAGGAAAAATCTTAAATTATTCACCTTTTCTGACCCAGAGCCCAATTCTACAGTGATAGATATGTTCTCTGCTCAGTATAGGTAATGGAATATTTTTGAATAAATTAAGATAATGTCTTTCAGTGGTTTTATTAATGAATTAGACGTGTGGAAAAGTTTCTGATTTTCACATATTCATCCTAAGATCCTTTGACGTACGAGTCCGCTAATTATTTTGGGTGAGCAGCTTGTTCAGTATTAGGATCAAAGAAGAAACACACGTCAGTATAAATGTGTGTGTGTGTGTGTGTGTGGGCATAAGCCTGCACACCTGCCGGGAGCAGTCTGGTTGAGTTGGTCCATGCGGCTCCAAATTGCACCAACGTTCTTGTTGACCTCAGTGACCCCAATGTCTCCGAGGTTGCTGGGCTCTTTTCTTCTTAACAAGTCATTGACCTGAAAGAAGGAAAGACAAGGAAGGAAGGAAGGAATTATTTCACAGTTGAAATAATAATAAAGCCTAAACTCACTTCCACTACATGACCTTATTTAAAAGCATAAAGGAATACAGAACCTGCAGAGCTCAATGGCCCGTTTCTGCTTGTGCTGCACTGACCTTTGCCCCGACCGCCTTGCCCAGGTTAATGGCATTTTTCAGCCTCTGCTGTCCTCCAGAGGACGGCGAGTCGACGCAGCTGGACCCCGGGTTGGAATTAGCTGTCGCTGTGGAGCGGCGGGTCGAGGGCGGACCTGGCCTCGAGGTCTGAGGACTCTGCTGCTGGGCGATGGAGTTCTCAAACATACTTTGATCAACTGTGCACAAAAAAAAAAAATGGAGAAGGAAAGAGTCGAAGAGAGAGAGAGAGAGAGAGAGAGAGAGAGAGAGAGGTGAATACACAGTAGGACTTCAAAAAGATGTGAATACGTCTGTTTTTAAAAGAGCGTGCTGCGAAGCTGCAGACCTTTCAAGTGTTTGGTAATACAAATGGGATTTTTACTCTGAGATGCACAAACTTGGTTCTTGAGAGAAAACAAAGAAATATTCCATTGAAATGAATAATTTTGACTAATATTTTAAATTTTTCTTTCATATTTTCTTTTTTTTTGCGCTGAGCTACTGGGCAAACTTTTATAATCAAATTCATCTCTTGTAGCGCACTTCAAAACATTTCAAGCTCTCATCGCGTCCTCTGCAGCTTTGCATCGTCTCATCCCGATTCACGAGAATGCATTGGGGGGGGGGGGCTAGACGGTGCGGTAGTTCTGCTGATATCACAGAACAATGCATAACACAAAACTTAACAATAGCGCAGTAGCACATGCACATACATAGGCAAGAACAATGAAGCAGAAAGGATGCAGGATGAGGAAAAGCAAAAAAACAAAACAAAGGTGAGGTCCAATCCACTTAAGACGGACGATCTTACCTCTTTGAGAGAAATATTTCTCGGAAGGCATTCAGTGAGACACAGAAGTATCAGATATCAATCATTATACCACTGAAGCTGCAGGTTACTGTTACTGCTTAGTCATACCATGCTGCTACAAGGTAACCGCTAAAGAACACAGCCCCGAGTCGTATATATATGCATATCTGAAAAGTACATTGTTGTCATCAGATAAATGTGGAGAAAATACAGCCATTTGGAATCAGATGGGGCATCAAAGGGTAACCTTGACTTCTCTTTGTGCGCACACAGATATTTCACTTGCCACCCCAATCAGGAGATCTACAAAAAGCCCATTAGAGAGAAGGCCAGAGGAAATGTGATCTGATATTATGAATCAACTTGATACACAGGGCATTAACTTCAAGGAGAGAGAAACTGCTGTGTGAAGAACAGAGAGAAATATATGCAGTTACTTTACAGCGCGCGGACACGTGTTCACAGAGGGCATCACGTTGCACATGCAACATCAAACACTGTAAGCTGAGTGTGATCCAACCCATACCACTAATTTGGTGCCACCTAGTGGTAAGATCAAATGAAAATGGTCCTGGTCTACAAATAACACACGCCACAGCAGTTTTATATTTTTACAAGAGCTGAAATGTTCAACCCCTTGTGTAATGTGCTATTTTCATAATCAAAACAGCTCAAATGTTTGCAGAACATCGGCTGCGCTGCTTCTCAAATATCTTAAAAAAATAAGCAAATTGAAGATGCTAGCTCAGGCGTAGGAAACTAGAATGTTTCAGCATCTTCTGATGTTTTATAACTCAAAATTTGAATTGGTTCCTTAAGCAAATCGATTGGTGGTTTATTTGATAATTAACAAAAAAACAATATTGCTGAAAATTCAGTCTCTTAATTGTTAGCTAGCATATCAGCGCGCAAGTTATTAACACAACCGTAACTCTGCAGTTTCTCCCACCAAATGTTTGATTATGACATGTGTATCATTCTTATATTCTGTGCATTGGTTTGATCCAAAATTCCAAACCAAATTAACATTTTTTTTCCCCCGAATGAAGAACTCAGTCTTGGCATTGTTAACGAACGGTATACTGGCCCAAGATTTGCTTGATTAAAGCTGTGATAAAACTGGAGCTTAATTTATGTGGCTTT
This sequence comes from Pterophyllum scalare, assembly GCA_024447675.2. Lineage (NCBI taxonomy): Eukaryota > Metazoa > Chordata > Actinopteri > Cichliformes > Cichlidae > Pterophyllum > Pterophyllum scalare. The sequence continues at coordinate 7,512 of JAMQGT020011302.1, forward strand.
ATGGCTTTGTGCAATGTTTAGCCTGCCTGTGAACATTATTCACGTGTTCTGACCGTACATCAAGGCAACTGAGTGATCTCAGGATCAATAGTGTCCCATTGCATGGGCCGTAAACCATCCTTATTGATCCCACCAGACAATGAGGCCACACACTCCTATATTACACTGCAATGGGGAGTTAACAGAAAGACTTTGTAATGCAGTAACCCCCAGAGCGGCTTGTGAAGGGCAACAGGAAGTAAGTTGTTTGTGACACACCTTCCCACTGCAGTCTGAAAAATGTATGTACGGGTCTTAATATTTAATGTTTTGCAGGTTTTCTCTGAACATGGTGAAAAGGTGAAAACTGCTGTTTGAAAATGAGCCAGAGTGTCTCTGGCTGGCTCATTTACACACAGATGTGGTTTATCATCACTATTTATGGGCGTTTCACTGCTGGACTGTCCCTGAGCCAGCACTGAAACTCTGTTGCTATTATGGCTCACTAAATGAATGCAAATTCAAAGCCTTTCCATTGTGCTATGTTAAAATGCCAGCATTTCCACTGTGACTGAAGGTCAGCTTGTCCTGGCTAAATATATAATCAGTGAAACACAAAAGATTTAAAGATTTAAAAATAATAGTAAAATAATATTTCGCCTTCATTGGATATTGCAGGTAATGTATTTCTAGTGTATGCAGCAGTGCGCGCTGAATCCACTCCCTGACAGCAGTTTTTTTAATGGACAATGAAGGCGAGTGTGACCTTTGATCATCTTCCAAAATATGCAGCTGCTTTCATTAAATATAAAGACTTTCCCATCAATCTCCATGTTCAAAAAGCAATCCATCACATCAAAAAAACCCCCAAACAATTAACCTCTGCATCCAACCAGTCAAGGACAACCACAACCCAACTAGGGTTAGGGTGGAGGTTCTCAAACGTTTTCTGTAATGCCCCACTTCGCTGGATGAAATCTTTCACACCCCACGCGACGTGAGGCCCGGCGTGTAGGGGGTTTCGACCTCAGACCTTAGAGGCTTTAGAGAATTTGGGTGTTCCAAAGAGGACAAAATTCTATAAAAAGGGGTGGCCGGTAATCTTACCCTAATCCAGTGTTTCTCAAACTGTGGGGCACGCCCCACCTGTCACGACCCCACCTGTACCCCACCAGTGGGGTTTTTAATCCTCTAAGATCTAAATCATCATAGATGATAACCCTAGCTTAGCTCTGTATTTTAAAGAAAGGCAAAATAGACTTTTCCTTTTTTTTTTTCTCCAAAAACTATAAATAATTTTAGGTTTGTGTCAGAATGATTATTCTCTTTGTTCCCTGACTGTCAAGACCTGGGAGAAGAATTTTATAAACATAAAAGTGATATATTTATATAACCTAGGATTAGAGTTAGGGTTGATGATTACTCAGACCTCAGGTGGTAAACAGAATACCAAAAATGTCTGCAACTTCCTCTGAGAGGTAACATCTTCTATTTTCTAATAATTTGCCTATTTGGCATGTGGCTAAATCATAATCCAACCCTAATCCTAGCTGTGGATGGGCTGACGGTGACATCATAGATGTTAAAAGGTTAAAGAGTTTTTCACTGGCATTTTGCTTTTACTTGACAGCGAAGTCTGTGTGGTTAGATTTGAAACACGTTGGGCTGGATGATTAGTGGTCAGAAATTGGTCAAATCCATCCATGTTGATTTTTTGGGGGCATTTTTTTTCACCCGGCCAGATGCCTTGTGTCATCATTTGAATTTTAAATTGAAAATGAGGTGGTGGATTTGCCCCGTACACCAAACAAATGTGATCGTTGATCATCTTCCAAAACAAAGTTTGTTTTCATTTAATATAAATCCTTTTTACCAAGTAACCCTCAGTCCCACAGTCCAACGTACTTTGATCACAGACCCTGAATAAGATAGTTATTTATTATGTTAAGTTTGAATGCTTCCTATTAGAGTGGGACACATGGCTGAACCCTGTGTATACGGCATGTTATTATGCCAGGGTTTTATGCCAGGGTTTTATGCATTTTTTTAGATTGGTAATCATCAAGCACTTCCATCAGGAGGGACTCTGATCATCCCAAATTCATCGTACGGTGTGACAATGAACCAAAACATACAGCCAGCTATAAAGAAGTAAAGAACAAGGACATGCTGTCTCCCCCACAGAGCTCTGATCTCAACATCATGGAGTCAGACTGGGATTGCATAAAGAGACAGAAGGCACAGAGACAGCCCGAATTCAGGAAAGAACTGAGGAAAGATTCTCAAAGATGTGTGCAAACACCTACCATCCCAGCATTCCTGCGCTTAAAACCAACGTTTAAACATTATTTGAGTTAAATAACGAAAAAAAGCAACAGCATTTATCCTGCTTTGAAAAGAAAACATTTAAGAACTCGAAAGTCTGAAACTTAATAGGGCCGAGACAGGCTCCATCTAGTAAAACAAAGGCGCACACAGGTAGTTTGAAGAAAATAAGGTATGATAAATAAACACCAGATAAACTACTGTCAGAACAACGTGTAACACACACACACACACACACACACACACACACACCACAAATCTGTCTCTGTATCTTCCCCGTAATGTGTCTCTCTTTAAAAGTGAGCGCACATGAAAAAGTCGCCTCACAGTGAGAAGGTCCTCGGTTTGAATCCAGCCCGAGGACCTTTCTGTGTGGGGTTTGCATGTGCTCCCCGTGTCGTTGTGGGTGCTGTCCGGGCACTCTGGCTTCCACCCACAGTCCAAAGACATGCGGTTAGTGGGGTTAATTGGTGACTCTAAATTGAGCATAGGTGTGAATGTGAGCGTGAATGGTCTATTTGTTAGACATCCAACAGACTGCAGCCCTGTCCAGGGCGTACCCTGCCTCTCGCCCTGTAACAGCTGGGATAGACTCCAGCCCCACCGCGACCCTGAATTGGATAAGTGGAAGCAAATGGATAGATGGCTTGAATCATAAATAAAAGGCACTAATTTCATTACCAGCAAACTGAAAGCTTTAATTCCAGTGAGCCCTGCTTCCCACTGACAGGACGCTCATTCATGGCAGTTTAAGAGCTGCCCCGTTTGATTTGTCACTCCCTGTGCTGAGATTTACCTCCAGCATTCACAACTCTTAACTGAGGATTTCATTGGCCACTTAAGCCATGTTCTCTCATGGATGGGCTTCTGGGCCCGTGCTGCAGCCCTACTAGGATTGTTTTTTTTTTCCCCTCTACAAATCTAGCTCACTGAAGTTTTAAAATTAGACGAGTAATACCCAGGCAGAAAAGTGCAACTGAGTTGTTAAAACCGCAACAATTGTGTAAATTCCCAGTTTTAAACCTTTACCACGTACTGTGGCTGCGGTGGATTCTGGCTGTGCCTCTTATGGGAGTCACCACTTGTTTATATTCCAGCACACTCAGTAAAACACATTAAGCTTTTGCATAACAACTGCCAGATAAATGCACCGTCAGCAAGTCGTACGCGTTGCAGTATCAGTAGATGTTGGTGCAGAGGTTTTCAGTGTCTGACACTGAAGCCCCGCCTCCAATAATTGGAGATAATGGCAACCCCCAACCCAGAAAATACACAGTGGTTATAAGAGCAGTGAAAGAATGGAGGGGACACAGCACTCAAAGAACAGAACAGAAGTGGGTGATTTCATTGTTGGCATTTATATATTATAATTTTGGGAAGAAACTTGGCAAACTTTTAAAGGTGATTTTTTACTAGTGATTCTGTACAGGTGATTTTTTTTCTTTTTTTTTATACCTCAGTAAATTTTAGGTTATGGCTCTCTCCTCATTCATTTAGTTATGAGCTTCAGAATAACTGCCTGGAAGTGTTTGAAGATGGCTGCCAAGTGTTTCTAGAGGGTCAACGAAGAGGTCAAACTCTTTCTATCTGTGATGTAGCCATGGATTCACAGGCAGCCACTGGATTACTCACAAACTGAATAACTGAGAGCATTTGTATGCAGGACGTCTTTTTCTTTTTTTTTTAAGGCATTTTAGAATTATTCACCGTGATTTGCATTTTGTATTCAAACTGGATCTGAAATTGTGCATGTGCACGTCTGTGTGCTCAGATTTAATGGAGGTATGACTCAGAAAGGAGAGAGCATAAGTACCGTAAGTTGCCTCTATGAGCTGTTTCAGCCTCTGCCCGCAGCTCCAGCTGCTGACTGTGCTGATGAGTGGACCGAACACTTCTACCTCCTGCACTCACCTGGGGAGACGCGGCCCGTGTTTCTAATTCCTCTGCCCCTAAAAACTAAGGTGTCTTGAGACCGGGGTTAAGGATAAGCATATTTGGAAAAAAAATAAGGTGTGAATATAAATCACTCCAGAAGGCTCTTGCCGCTTGTTTGTTTAGTTCTGGAGGAGTGTGAATAATATTGACTTGTTTACTGTTTGTGTGTGTGTGTGTGTGTGTGTGTGCGTGTGTGTGCGTGCACGCGTGTCGTCTTTTAATTACAAACACGCCTGAAGAACTCCATCTGTAATAATTATCATTCATTAGCACTGAACTGAGCATTTTGTTTCTTTCTTCAGGAGCTGCTGTGGATTAACAGCATTATTCAGACAACAGCCAGATTAGAAGCGGAGACAGAGGAGCATGCAAAGTGGAAAGGGCTATTTTTAATGTGTAATCCAACATGTAATCCCTCCCATCCTTGTGTATGACATCTAATTACAATAGTTTTTGTTATATCCAATCAGTCCTGCAGAATAATCGGGAAAGAGAGTAATGAAAGAAAGCGAGACATTTACTGAGCACAAAACAAAGGAGTCAACAAACCCAAAGAGCTCACTCCCACTCATGTACTGGCACTGGATGGCAGGCTGAATCCAGTGCAATGATCACGCAATCTTCTGCAATCTACCTCAAAGAGAAAATTCATGTTAATCTTACAGTCTAATTATAGGTTAGTCTGTGTGTTTGAACAAGTGAGGCCTAAAGAGAAGAGCGGGAGAGTCCAGAGAAACTTCAGTGGCAGTCAACTTAGGTGAAGTTGTTCTCGAAACATGAAAAATATGACCTGTATTTACACTTGTGCTGACACGTCTCATGGATTTTTTTTTTTTCCAAAGGTATGTGCTGGCAGAGCTGCAAACAGCCATGCTGTGTGCGGGTGGAATAATGATGTTAACAATTAATGGCAGCGTGTGGGTGTTATGGACAGCGTGGTCGGTCCATCCATCCATTTTTTCTTAACCATTTAGCCAATTCAGGGTCACAGGGGAGCCAGAGCCTATCCCAGCCGTCGCTGGGCGTGGTATAAAGCAAAGTTTCTCCATTTCACCTTCAACAGAAATGATGCTTTTAGAGCCGAAATAATGAATAAATAACTATCGCATGAACCAAAATGTGTTTATAGTAGCTGTTTGGTTTGTCACCTATAAATATCGCTCACCAGGTAGCATCGCTGAGGTTGCCGCTTGATCGAAAAATGAAACGAACGCGGAAATGTAAAAACTGCAGCTTCAAAAGCGAGTCAGTCCCCATAGATTCCCGTTTTAAAATGACCATGTAGCCACAGCCCGGTGTTAGCACGCCTGCGGTAACGGCGAACAGTTCCAAGAGGGAACCGGCGAAATTCTCAGCGAGGGTACCTCAGCCCAGCACAGCGCCGGACCGTCAACGGCTGGCTAGAACCCCGAATACGAGGTGCTACGTGGTACAACCTATCAAATAAGTTTATTATACTTTGCTGTAACAGGACTGCTTTCCTGAAATGCAGCATCACTTTTTAAAAGCAGTGCATTTTGTGAAGCTCTTTAAAAACGTGCGTGATTTGGCTCGGGAGGATTGAACTTGCTGTGGTCTTAGCAGGAATCAGGTAATAGCAGCGTTTTGGAACAAGTGGAGGGATTTGCCACGTGCCGGTAACCTTTAAAACAGTGAAAAAAGGAACCTTTTAAATGCACTAATACCTCAGTTGTGTGACAAATTGCTATTCCAGTGTTGACCTTGACTTCTTCACGCCTACTCCCTCTGTGAAACAAATGTCCCCACATATTCTGTATCTACAGCACCATGTTTAATCACTCATATTCAATCAGTCACTCACCTATCTGGTGTTTAATCAAGGTGTAATTACCTCTGACGCTTAACGGCACCTCGGGTCCTTAAATCTTGATTACAGGTTTTGTCTCTGCAGTAATGTACATTTTTTCACTGCAGGGTCATTTTTCCACACACATCTTCTATCTTAATAAGCAGTAATGGTGAATTATGATGTGACTGTGAGTACAGTTTTTATTATGTGGTACTGGTAATTGGCCAAATCAGTTTTCGCCAGCCTCCCAGGGCCCTCTCTGTGAGCTTGTAATCATCCCAGCTTGGCTTTGGTGTCACCAATCAAAGTGCCAAACTCCCTGCTTTCTTCTTAGCTGAGGGTAACCCACTTCTGTCAGAGGCAGGACATGCGCACAGAGCCGTGTACGTGCGCAAAGACACACAAACGCACTCAGGCCTTCTTTTCTTCATTGAGATTTTGACCAAAAACCCAGATGTTAATATGGAAGAAAATAAAAAAAATATGAATGAATATTTCCAAACTACACAAGAGAATTAAGGCCTGTCCACATATGAAGAAATGCATTGACTCTTGTATTCCAGGCTCTGCTGGAAAGATGCCCTCTTGCACATTTCACATGCCATCATCTCTCACTTTACAGTAGCCTCCCACCCATTGTTGCTTAAACTGCTAGCCTTAAAGTTTACATTAGTTTAGCTTGGTACCAACCTGCTTCGCATCACTGAAGATTGATTTGCCTTTGGCATTCCATCGCCGCTAACCTGTCAAATGTAAACTGCTGTTTCTCTGCATTTAAGTCCGTGTAGACGATTTCTACACCTGCAACCATGTAAAATTAATCTGCTACTTTTAAATTATCAAAAGCATTAGAAAAATCATCGTTTCATTTTCTGGGGCGACTTGTCATAGAGAGAGAGAGAGGTGTACACCATGAACAGGTTGCAAATCTATCACAGGGCTAACACAGACAGACATTCACACTCACAATTACAGCCAATTAACTATGTTTATATCTTTGGACCGTAGGAGGAAGCTGCGGGAATACCCAAGAGAACCCATGCAGGGAGAACACGTTGGATTCGAACCCAGGACCTACTTGCTGAGAGGCAATGGTGCGAACCACTGCACCACCGTGAACATGCAGAGAGAGATGTGCGCTGGGCTGCACGGATGTGTGAACTGAAACCTGCTCACTTCAACACTAAACATACTAATCTTCAGGCCAGACAGGGTCATTATCACTGATGTATTAAATTAGAGCTCTCACTCGCCTACATTAACATATGTGTGTGCGTCCTGGTGTGTAAGACAAGTATTAGTAGGAGAGAAGCCAATCGAACGAAAATTCAAAGCAGGGAAGAAAAAAAAACTCTTGAAGACACGCAAAAAGGCTCATCAGTTATTAACTTGTTAATGCAGTCATTTACAATCCTTCATTATTGATCACTGACTATCTCTTGAAATAGATTAAGCATCATAAATGACCTTCAGCACTGTATCAAGTGGAAGATTTCTCAGTCTCTCACACTGCCTTACAATAATCGACAGTGTAAGGTAACTGCACTGCTAAAATAAAAGCACCCAGAAGTCCACTCTGGTGGAAAATAAGTCAGAGAAACAGGAGACCTAAAAACAGAGGGTAGACTACGAGACTGCGTGGTTGTAGCCTGACATGTTTGGGTGCCTTCAGTCTCCTCCAGATCAATAAATCATTCAGCCAAGAGAGTCCACGCAGGGAGAACACGGTGGATCCTAACCCAGGACCTTCCTGCTGCGAGGCAATGGTGCTAACCACTGCACCACCCTACTGGAAAATTATGCAAACAAAATCTTAAGTTAATAAAATAAACAGCCCAATGGCAGATGTTTATCTTGATTCATGAAACATTCTGAGAGCTCATTAGGAAAGCAAAGCTATGCTCCGCTGTGAATCACCAAAAAAAAAAAGTAGGTTGCAAAACATTTTTGAACCTACTTTTTTTTTTTTTTTTCCAAATATGGTACGTTTTCTCAGATTAAAAATCTGATGCGTTTTCTCGGCGGGACTTTTGCATTCTGTTTTCTGGAATGGGGAATGCGGCACTTCAGTGAAAGATGCAGACAAAGCTGCTGCGAGGGTGAACACGCAGAGAGATGTGCGCTGGGCTGGAAGGACGTGTGAACTGAAACCTGCTCACTTCAACACTAAACGTGCTAATCTTCAGGCCAGACAGGGTCATTATCGCTGATGTATTAAATTAGAGCTCGTGCTTGCCTACATTAACATATGCATGCGTGTGTGTGTGAGTAAAGTATTAGTAGGGGGGAAACCAATCATATATGCAAATTCAAAGCAGGGAAGAAAAAAAAACAAACTCTTGAAGACACGCAAAAAAAGGTAGAGCCGCTCATCAATTTTTGACTTGGTGTCATTACATGAATGATTTAAGCGAGGGGGCTCTGGTAAGAGCCTGCTTCTGAAATGATGAGGGGCTGAACACGGGGGAGGATTCACGGAGGAAGTGTCTGATTGTTCGGACTGAACTCTCACTGATCTGTTGCCTTTCACGTCACCGCTCGCGTGTCTGCTTTGAGGCTTTTCCCACTTAGAAAGTGGATTTCACTTCCAGTTTTATGGGGTGTCGGATGGAATAAAAGATGCAAAAGCACCTCTTTAAAATCTAGATTTGGGATCTTTTAGACGTTGACCCCAAGCTTCACGCCAAGAGGGGCCAAGAGGTCAACAGTAAGAAGAATGTAATACTCTGTATTCAGAAATATTCTTGCATTAGTTTGCATTTTTTTTCTCCATCTGCTGTTTTTGAACAGAATGCTTTTAAAATCAGCTTTCAATTAAAATAACTTGACAATTAGCACAACTCTTAATAGATCCGATGAAACGTCAAATTAAGGCCAGTTCTGACACATTTATCTCCTGCTTGATTGTTCAGTTGTTTTAATTAGTAGAATTATCTTCACCCATTTTTGTGTGCATCTTATCTCCTGCCTAATTCCCCCCCCCTGGATATAATTTCAGTTTTATCAAACTTAATTAGTGGAATTTGCTTTTCCTGCAGGGCCACTGGCTTTGGAAGGAACCAACAGCTCAGCAGTAAAATCTGAGCTCTGCAGACGATTACAAAACTGCCCCATCCTCCTCTCGTGCCATTCCTCGACCTGCCTTCCTCTTCTTCTTAAACTGGACCTACATATTCATAGATGACCTTTAAACTTTGAATTCCATCCCTTAAAACACTAGTCAGCATCTGCCTTGTTGTGAGAGCTGGGCCTTCAGATCTGACCTTCAGTCTCAGGTGACAACAAAATCTTATTAAAACAAGAAAACCAACCTGCCTTCTCCTTTTCCCTTCATCCTCTTCGGCTTCTGCCTTTTCGTCCTCTACCTCAGGTAAACTCTGTGCGCAACATTACGCTGTTCTTCCCTTTGGGATTATTTTACTGGCAGAAACTGCGTTTAGGCTACACGGTACCAAAGTGAAACTAATACAAATGAAACAAGCCTCTGACTTTGCAAAGCAAAAATTCTCCATTAAAACTAAAACTAATGAATCTCTGTTATTGAATTTGGAGCATGCCATGAGTAATCCCACATAATCTGCACAGAATCCAATACTAATTATGTTTTTGTAAACAGGTTGGAACAGAGTGAGCCGACCTGACCTGACTGTTCAACGGAGCAATTACTGCGGCACACCTCGGCTCAGCCTTTTGCCTATAACACACATCACTGCTGCTGAGCAGATTTGTGTCTTCAGTACCTACCATCTGCCGATGAGACGTTTCACCCAAAAGCACTAATGCCTTCATGCTGGTGAAAGAGGAAATGAACGTGTTCAATTTTGTGCCAATCTATCCAGACACTAACTTGGTATAAATTTCAGATTCACTGTCATGAACATGCTTTTAAAAAGATGCTTCAGTACTGTATGGACTTCTCTACTCTCTGGGGCCCGAGCAAAGCGAACTGCAGAGAACCCAAAGCTCATGTTGCATTCGATAATTAAAAGGGAGGATGTGTTTTTCTCATCTGTTCCCTTTTACTAGACAACAACAGTTATATACTTACCCTCTCCACATGAATATATAAAAACCACGGCCACTTGGAATGACTTCACTCCATTTGCTGGCTCTCGTTCATAAACATTCTGGGAAATTTCTGTCAATGCAGTAATTTACAACACTAAATATCTCAAATGACTCGCAACACTGTATCAAGTGGAAGATTTCTCAGTCTCTCACACTGGCCTTACAATAATCGACAGTGTACGATAACTGCTAAAATAAAAGCACCCAGAAGTCCACTCTGCTGGAAAATAAGTCAGAGAAACAGGAGACCTAAAAACAGAGGGTAGACTACAAGACTGCGTGGTGTAGCCAGACATGTTTGGGTGCCTTCAGTCTCCTCCAGATCAAAGTCATCAGATCAATAATTCATTCAGCCATTTGCCACATCAGAGTCTGTCTGACCCCACTGCTCCCCCCGAAGACTGTCTGAGACGCCAAAGTATGAGTGTAGCCATGAAACAAGCATCAAGGATGAAACGAGGCAGCAAGAAAATAATGGGGCTGTGGTTCCGGGTATTCTGTTACTCTCTGGCCTTATCCGATTCTCGTTGTCTTGGTTTGTGTGTTTTTGACCCATTTCTGGTAAGAACTGTTGTAACCCCCTTTTGGGGTTGCATCAGGAAGTGGCATCCAGTGAAAAACTCTGCCAAATCAAACATGCAGAGCCACCCACTGTGGCCACCCCTTGTTGACAAAGGAACAGCTGAATGTCCAGTAGCTTCTGATAAGAACTGTTGTAAAAAGTAAAATAACGTGGCTGGTTGTGGATTTTTTAAGGTTTAAGGAATGATTTTTTTAAGGAATGAATTATGGGTCCCGTGATTAAAAGTAGTTCTATTATAGTCTGATAAAAAAAAATTAAATCGTGTTCTGTTTAATAATATTTGTTTCAATTTAATTTAGTTCACGACAGTCACCTCAAGATGCTATGTATTGTAAACTAAAGACCCCAGAGTATTAGAACCGCAGTGATCCCATGATGCCCTGTGAGCAAGTATTTGGCAACGGTGGAGAGGAAGAACTGACTTTTAACAGGAAGAGACATCAATCAGAACTTTCTCGGGTAGAGGCTCTCTGCTATGACTGGCTGGATGATGAGGGGCAAGAGACAGACATATATGGAATGTGGCCAAATGTATATGGACACCATGAGAAACTATGTAAACAAAAGCAATAATGAGGTTCAACACTGATGGTGGATAACAATACTGCCTAGCTTACAGTCCAGTGCTCCAGTTCATTCCTGGATGGTATTAAGGGTCAGTGGTCTATCCAAGCATGTCAAGATCTTCCACCACAGACCATGAAAACAGCCGTTTTCTCTTTGTGCAGAGTGACACTGATGTGTCAAAACAGGAAAAAGGCCTTCGTCAAACTGCTGCCACAAACTAATAGAAGTTATAAGTTAGATTCTACTGGAATCAATGGCAGCAGAAAAAAAGGACAAAGTATGCAGACAAATATATGTGTCCACTGTGCCTTTTGCTGATGCAGTAATGAGGCAGTTATTTAAAGGTACGGGGGGGTGAAGCAAACTGTGCTTTTGTGTGCTCTACACTATTTGGCAATCTGAGTTTGCTCTTAAGGAGGCACAGTGAGGGATACGATGTGTCTGAATGTGTCATATTTTCAGCCCCACTATGACACATCAAACACTAATAAAGTTGAGATATTTCTGACTGAGAGCTAAAAATGATCAAAGGTGTTTCTTGTCTTTCCTTTTTCAGCCCCCACCTGGCTCAGTGGGAGCTGTTCTCTTTGAGGCTGATTCCATCTTTCACCTCCACTTTAAATTCAGCATGTGTACGCGACTACATTTGTCAGCTTGCTTTTGTCAGCGCATAAGTGAAGAAACACAAAGGAAGCGTTAGAAGAAGGGAAGAAATGGGACAAGATAGACGGGCTGACAGACAGATGTGGCTGAGACAGGCCTTCAGCTGTGCTGCGATTCAAGATAAGTTTGCACTTTTATTTCTTTGCATCCGGAGCTGCACATGTTCCAGATTACGGACCACGCCAAGCTGCTGCTTAGCATGGCCTTTAGCTCTGCACAGTGGGAACATCAAAGCAGATTACCACCACATCCAGATGTCAACACACAGTAGGAATCTAGTCAGGACATGAGCGTGGTTCTCCCGAGGTCCCTACTGCCTTCAAATGGATATGCAGACGTGTGTGAATGGTGAGATAAAAGCAAGAAAAACGCCCCCTCGAGGAAGTGTGCAGCGGCAGCTGAAAGGTTAGACAGTGAGTGGTAGGTGTCATGTTCAACTCCACTGACCCAGTGGGAGACCACTGTCAGAGACTGTGGGGAGCCGCAACTCTGCGAACAAAATAGCACAAAACCTCGAGATGCAAATGAACCCACAGACATACAGTAATGAATTTCAGCTTTGGGTGAGGCAGCTTGCTATGCAAAGTTTAGTTAGTGCGAATCTTCTCTGGTGGAACCCTACTTGGCTCTAGTCATTAATGTCGAAGTCAGAGGAGTAATTGCTCAGCTTTTAAAGTCCTTTATTCCCCCTGCTCCTCTGGCAAACATGGTCATTAATTTTAGCACTGTGAGTGGCTGTTGCGACTGTTTGTTTATATGTGACCTACTAACTCCTCGTGCTACCGTCAGCACTACTTTCACATTAACAAAATGAACTCAGTCAGCTCCTAACAAGCCCATGACACTGAGTACACATAGTTCTTTGTGTATACGAGGCCCATACACAAAAAGCTGGGACATAATAAACGTGTCAGTATGTGGAAGTGACTTTAATCATATCCAGCATTTTCATCATGTACCAAATGTTAGTTAGTTTAGATTGTACACACATACTTTGTAGCCAGTATCACTTCAAGGTCAACTTGGTCGCCTACTTATACTCTTACAATGATAAACCCTCATATTAAACATGGTCAAAGTTTCAAATGATAAAATCAATGTATGCGTAATACCTGTGAGCCAAAAAATCTCAGAACTCAGACTGGATAAAAACTCAGTTTCAGATAATTTTTTTCTACTCTTTGCTCTGTGTGATATAAACAAGAGAGGATATGTACAACTTTGCCATCTCAGGCACAGGCTGAATGAACCTTCTGTTTGCGAGGAGCAGCCATTCAGAAAGTTGCCTTATAAGGCGAGGAAAAGGAACAAAACTACTCTTTTTTTTAAGACAGAGGATGGACTGAGGGGCTGCACCCGTATCATTTCAATATGGCTTATTTTGAACTGGGACGCCTGCAAAGCTGCTCTAGAAGAGTCAAACAATCATAAAAACATTACACCTACACTCACCAGACACTTTATCAGGTACACTTTCCTAGTATCAGGCTGGACCACCTTCAGAACTGGCTTAATTGTTCATGTTGCTCAGGTTGTGTTTTATTTACTGTCATGTTTGAGGAGCAAAGCTGTAACACCCTGAGAAAAGGAAGTAGCTGGGTTATTGACTGTCACTGTGTTAGTACACATAGAAGCTTACAGAGTGCTGCTCTGCTCGTTGTATAAAAGTACATTTTAAGCCATCTCGCTTTTAGTCAACAGGTATTTACTCATTCCAAAAATTAAAAAAGAATTTATGAAAACTATTCAGTTCAAGTTTACTTATATAGCGCCAAATCACGACAAATCAAACAGTTGCCTCAAGGCGCTTTTTCCTGTAAGGTAAAGACCCTACAATAATTACACAGAAAACTCAACAGTCAAAATGACCCCCAATGAGCAAGCACTTGGCGACAGTGGGAATGAAAAACTCCCTTTTAACAGGAAGAAACCTCCAGCAGAACCAGGGAGGGGCAGCCATCTGCTGCGACAGGTTGGGGCTGAGGGGAGAGAGCCAGGACAAAAGACATGCTGTGGAAGAGAGCCAGAGATTAATAATAACTAATGATTAAATGCAGAGTGGGGTATAAACAGAGGGAAAAGAGGTGAATGAAAAAAGCAGCCTAGGCCTATTGCAGCATAACTAAGGGAGGTTTCAGGGTCACCTGATCCAGCCCTATAAGCTATAAGCTTTATCATAAAGGAAAGTTTTAAGCCTAATCTTAAAAACAGAGAGGGTGTCTGTCTCCTGAATCCAAGCTGGGAGCTGGTTCCACAGAAGAGGGGCCTGAAAGCTGAAGGCTCTGCCTCCCATTCTACTCTGAAGTATCCTAGGAACCACAAGTAAGCCAGCAGTCTGAGAGCAAAGTGCTCTATTGGGGTGATACGGTACTATGGTACTTATGTCTTTAACATAAGATGGGGCCTGATTATACAAGACCTTGTATGTGAGGAGAAGGATTTTAAATTCTATTCTAGATTTAACAGGGAGCCAATGAAGAGAAGCCAATATGGGAGAAATATGCTCTCTCTTTCTAGTCCCTGTCAGTACTCTAGCTGCAGCATTATGGATCAGCTGCAGGCTGAATAAAACTAATAAAAAAATATCTGAGTTGCAATATTTAAAGTTCTGACAACTTTTGGGGGGTTTACAGTACAGAGACCAACACTGGCCATCCAACCACGACGTGGACAAACAGCATTAAAAATTGAAGTCTGTATTTCAACATTATTGTAAGTTCTAAAGCAATTTGCTAGAGCACAAGGCCAAATTAATGAAAAAAGTGTCTGTGTACTCCTTAAGGACTGCACAGCACATGCCACAGCCAACCAGTGAGACAGTCTGAAGTTCCAATGCTTGTAGGTGTGCGTCACGTCTTGATTGGCTAGCTCTGAGCCTGCTGTACATTTGCTGTGTGTTGTTGCATTTAAGTGTGTCCCTGCCGCTGACAGCGTGAGTTGTGTACTCCGTATTGATTTGCACCGCTCCTTTTCTGTCCCAGTAGTTAACCCTAGTTTCGAAGGACACGCGCTTGTGACGGGGAAATCGATACAAGTCACCAAACCCTGTTGTGCTTGGTCAGACGGGCTGGCAATGTGGCCTTCGAATCGCAGCGAAAAGCCCCACTGGACATTTTATCGGTGCTGAGAAGACGGAGGAAATCACACAGCATGTCTGAGAGAGACAAGCTGCAACAAAGATAAAGATTTAAGACCTGAGCAGACTCAAAGCATCTGCAGATACAAGAGTTAAACCTTTCCAAGACAGTCTGCAGGTGAGTGAGTGTGGGAGTGAATCTGTTGCATTGCATCAGTATGTATCATAAACAGGGAAGCTCAAACATCTTCTAATGTTAAAAGGAGTTTTACTCTTCACTACAATAATGGATACAAATGAATTCATCTAATAGTGAGGCCTACGAATTCTAGATGACCTCACTCCTATACTACTTGCACACATGCAATCAGAAATAGACACTTTTTCTTTCCGGGATCCAGCCGCATCCCATAAATTCATTAGAGGTTTAATCAATAACTAGTTACAAAGTGGGAATGAGTTTCACACAGAACTGAACCTGCCACGCCCAGTGACTGCTTCACTTCTGAGTTTGATCCCACTATAAATCCAAGGAACAGATGGTTAATATTAGTCAACATTTCATGAAAAGCTGCTCCTCATAATAACTCTTTCTCCTCCACGTGTACTTGAGCAGTAATTACCAACCTCTTTGTCAAGGTTAAAGGCTGTGGGCTATACTTTTTTGAGCCAGCCACACAACATGAATCCCTAATATAGAAAACAACAAGAGGGTGTTTAGAATTACAGCGTGCCTGACATTTTGGAGAGGTCGGAGGAAACGCGAGGATCAGGGGAAAAAGGTTAAGGTCAAGTATGTGAGAGACATCTAGATGAAATCAAGAGGAAGCAGAAAAGACTAAAAAAAGACAATTTATCCAAATTCTGCGCAGAATACAGATGTAGGTGTGGTATAAAGAAATGTAACTTAAGTCTGCAAATGGCTATAGTGTAAGACACTTTACAGGACTGGAGTTAAAGGCACAGTTCACTCCCAAATCACATTTAAGTGTTTTTACTAAAATGCTGTAACTTCACAGTCATGTGAAAAAGAAAGTTTTCACCATGCAATCCTGAGAAAAAATAAGTGAAACCTTACTGCTTCTGCTGGAATTAAGAGGGTAAGCAGCAGCCAGGTGCTGCCAGCCAAATGTCAATAATCAATTCATTGATCAGCAGCAAACCTCTATAAACTTCTGGCCACCAGCAGAAGTTTTGGCAGTTTGCTGGTCTGGAGCACTCATTTGTATGTTAATATAATGCCACAATCTTCTCAGGAGTGGACGTCCCAGTAAATTCAGCCCAAGGCCAGACTGTGCAATGCAATGTTTAGCTGCAGTAAACAGTGACATCATTTGGTGAAAACCAAGCAGCATATCTGCACAAACACCTCATACCAACTGTCAAGCACGGTAGAGGAGGGATGGTAATTTGGACACCTTGCAGCTACCTAGTTGACTATGAACTCCTCTGTAAACTAAAGTATTCAAGAGTCAAATGGGAGAACATCTGTCTGACAACTTGGCTCAGGTTGGGTCATGCAACAGGACAATGATCCCAAGCACAGCAGCAGCTCCACAAAAGAAAATAATTAAGATGTTGCAATGGCCGAGTCAAAGCCTAGACCTTAAACGAGCTGAAATGCTGTGGCGGGACCTTAAGAGAGCTGTGCATGACCACAGACACCAATGAACTGCACCAACGCTGCAAAGAACAGTGGAAAAAATTCCTCCAAAACAATTCAATTCAATTTCATTCACAACTGGCCAATGCACAGGTTCACTAACTGAGGCTTTGGGAGGCTGGTTAGATTTACAGCCTGGAAGCTTGTTTAAGACGGTTTATAATTTGTTCACCTGGTCATTGAATCTTTGTTGCACATGAGTGAAATAAAGATTCTTGCTCTGTTCTGCGATGAAAACAAACTTAAAAATGGACTTAAAAAAGGTTTAGACACCAAACTCAAATTATATCATCATCTTGCCATCATCCTTTTCTATATAGACCGAAGGAAAAAATACAAGTATTTGTGTAATCAATTAAAAAAAATGATATACATCATTTACAGTTGACTCTGTGAATATCTTGCAACCAAGTTTGTTGTGAATTTTAGCACCGAACTATTACTTCATTGCACAAGTATTATATTTGACAGGTAGTGCAAACAGTTAAAGATGCAAAAAAACAAAAATAAAAAAAATAGCCAGCTGACATTCCAGTGGCATCTTAAACAATTTTTTTCTGTGACGTGTTGTTTGCAACGCTTCTTCACTGTTTGAGCAGCAGCATCTACATCGTCAGGTGACAACTCGCCAAGATAAATAACACTTTCTCTGGCTCGGTTTTAAATAAGTATATTTGTGGGTTGGGGCCACGAGAGGGAGGAGATCATTTTGTAAAAGCGCAAAAACGCACTGATTTTGTTTGTGTAATTTACGTTGCATAATGCTTGGCCTCCTGACATACCTTGTTTAAAGGTTTGCATGTAACCTCTCTCTGCGTACATCAAAGAATATGACAGGGCCTGAGACTGAGGTCGTCTCTTTCCTGATGTGGCACATTCTCTGATTAAATGGAATATTTTCTGACGGTGACTGCATCAAAAGCTGAAATGTGATTTAAATGTTTGTTTTTTTCTAGGCATCTCTGGGCTTAATCACATAATGACAGTAGAGAGAGGGAATAGAAATATAGTGAAAGAGAGAACAAGACATGCAGCAAATGCCCGGACACCCGGGAATTGAACAGGGGACTCATTGCTGCAGGCATCTGCAGCCCTGTGGGATGTGCTATAACCACTCGACTGTCGTCTAGATTTAAATTATCTAAATTAACATGTACAAACGACAACAGCGGAAAGCAGAGACAAAACACAAGGGAGGAGGAATAAAGAAGACAATCAGAGGACATGCATTGCAGTGCCGCTGCTTTGATGTGGTGTCGTATCTGTCTACATCAATAGTCAAAGAAACCCTTCAAAGAAGGTTAAGAGTACACCGTTTGTCGATATAGGATTGGGGACTCTTAAAGAGTTGGAATATTCAAGGTATTTTTTGCGAAATGCTTAGTTTAGTTTCTGTTATAAAAGGTCGAATGGAAAATCTACCGACCAAATCCCAGCTCGCCTGAACTGCTGCCCTTCCATTCGACTCCAGCCACAGAGCTTTGCTCTGTCAAACATGGCTGTTTTCAAATCAAGTCCCTTTTCATTTTTTTTAACATGCAGAAGCATATTTTAAAATCTAACCAAGCAGTTTTGGGGAAAGTAAAAAACGGAGGGAAAATGAATCAAAGCACAAGAGACCCGAAAGAGACATAAAGCACGGTCTCCTGCCTGAGAAACCCCTGACTTAGGCCGCGTGTTGTCATCGAATGTGCAGTTTCTGCGAATCATAAAAAGCTGGTTGGAACGTCTGCTCTCCACACTGACTGAAATCAAGTTATACTGTAGACACTGACACTTCACGTGGTGATGATTTTTGATTTGTTTGTTTTTCACCTTGTTCAGGACTTCCTCAGTTATTTTCCTCACATCGTTTTTCGGACTGAAGGATGCACAGATCATATATTCATTTCCCAATGAATTGCTTCTTTTTTGTGATATCAGGTTAGACTGCTTGCCAGTACGCTCTTATCCTGACTGTACAACTCTTAACTCCATGTTCTTATTTCAGTGTTGGTGAATTTGCCTTTTCTTTTTGCTTTCCTCTTCCACAATTGTCTCAAATCAGAAATTATAAATTGGCAAGACAGCGCTCGCTGGTAGGCAACAGCCGCAGTCACAACACGCATCACCAAGACCAGCCTAACATTTAAGACTACGCTCTAATTTGGTTGGTACAACCAACAACCAAGACCAACCGAGCAGGCTTGGTAATGACCAGTAGAAGTCTGAATTTTCACAGGTCATTTTCCGAATGGGTCAGTGCTTCTAGAAATGTAACTCAAAATCTGTAGCAGTGAAAACATCTGCTGTGGACTGATAATAGATCCCTGGTCAAAATCTGTGTCCCTGAGAACTGTTGGCCGGTATAATCTTTACTGGTAACATACACCAGTTAGTTCTCATGTGAAACCACTTTGGCACAAACGTCCAAACAGGCTTTAGAGAAACAGCATCTCAGATGGGATCTTTGTTATCTTTGAATACAAACACAATCAGATGGCAAGTGGATAGCAGTTTACTGGACTCTCAGTGACTGGTTTGATCCAATCTGACTAAAGCTCTTTGCAAAAGATATTAAACACTTAGAGAATTGGCTTGCTTCCTCTTCAAATCTCTGCAGCATCTACCTTTGCCAAATATGACCGTCTGCACTGATCTGAGAGGAGGGTTGTACTGTTAAAACTATGCCCACAGAAAACAAAATGAAAACTCTGTGGCTTTCCTCGTGAAACAAAATGAATACTTTAATATTGACTCGTGCCCGGAGGCCGTACACAGAGCTGGGTTAAAACAAACAGGACCACTCTTGGCTGTCATCCGTGAGCCGCTGTTCTGGCACGTGAGAAGAGTTTTTGTTTACCGGATGAATAAAAGAAACAAACAGCATTCCTCGAGGTCCAACTAATCCCAGCTTTACATAAATTAAAAAGTGGGGAGATGTGTGGACAACTGGAAAAGAGTCCAAACATGCTCTGACTACCAAGTTGACAAAGAGCGAGAGACAAAACAAAAAAAAAGAAAAAGAAAAGAAGAAAAAAGAAAAAGAGGGCTGCCTGCAGAAGTCAAGGACGGAGCAGGTCCAACAGTTCTGTGTAGAAAACAAAGTTTGTACACGTAGATAGAGATTTCTGTCTAAAAATAGTCTTTCATTAATTATGAACAGAGCAAGAAAGGGCTTTCCCTTTCCAAAGTAACAAAGTTCCTCCAAAAGTTAGACCCAACTGTTCGGCATTCGTTGCAGGAAGAGTCACCTTTCACTCCAGCAATGCTGAGAACTCATCACGTCTCTGTAGCCCCGAACCCTGCCAGCGTGAATGACCGCTACTCCGCCGATGCTGACAGAACAAACACTTGCCCCTGAACTAACCTAAAGGAGATATCGTTTATGTACATTTTCAAACAACTCCCATTTGCAAAGTGATTGATTTCCTGTTACATCCTGACAGCCCCGTGACGCGATCAGCGCACACGCAGAATCGCGATTTAAATTTATCCAGAGGGGGAAAACCTTTAAGTCTGAATCTTGCGAGTGTGTTTGTGTTTATAATCAAGAAAAAAAAAGGCAAAAGAAAAGGAAGCAAACAGGAGAAGCAGATTCAGAGAAATACGAGGATCTGCACGAGTGAGCATATAGATGATGCTCACAGAGTTGTCTCTTGAGGATACGCGACCAACTGAGATCATTATTATTCTTAAGGTGCGTTCACACTGAATTGGAAGCAAATTATCTAGAATCTAACTTTATTTGCTCACAATTGATTTGTAATAAACTCTGAATTTATTGGCAACAGACAGACCTCCATAAATAAATACAGTAATGGGAGTACTGTGCTCGCTGCCCTCATTTATTATAAAATATCCAGTGTTATAATAACGTCACATTGGTGTTAGTATGTTTCTGTTTGGATTATGGCTCATAACAATCAGCAGTGAGCTCATATTTTCAACATATTTATCAATGCATATGTTTTACATTGTCAGGATGTCCAGCTATCAGTGATATCCGATTTATCACCCTGCCATTGAAGTCGGTGCATTGTTCATCTCTCTTTAGGGTGACGTGTCTTTATTTTAAAGTTACACTATATTCTAAAATTAAAGGTACATATTTAATGTTTATTTAATGTCTTCTTTCTCTTTACCCTAGAACACTAAAGTGAGTTTTGTGACATTATTACTCTCACTTTCACATGGGTGAAAATCACCTGCTGTTAGTGTCCCAGGGTTAAGTATAATAGAACTAAATGGCGCTGCTCTCGTGGTGCTCAAAATGCCAGCTTGCTAAGCTAACCTAGAAAATGTTACCGGTCAGCTAAAGCGGACATCATTCATATTTATATCAACTGTCCCTTTCTCTACAGCTTCAGAATGGACTGTAATGATGGGAGTGCTGGAACCCCCACTGAGTTAAGGCTCAGTCACACGAGAGTTAAAAAAAAGAAAAGAAAAAAAAGACAACAACCTCCCCAGCTGGGTAAAATTTGTGGTTGCCTGGCGATTGCATTAATTTTTTTTCACCTGTGGTGACTGATTTCATGTAGTTGCGATGAGCACCTGGTCACCCAGGGACAGAACAAGCAACACCCTCACACTGCAAAAAAATATTTATGCCCCGAACGCTGACTTTAAGTTGCACGTGAATTTTCCGTGCAATTTTGTTGCATAAATACAATGTAAAAGATTAAATTTAGTGGAATCTGGTCAAATGAAATTTACTTGGTATACATTCAGTTCATACCAAGCATATTTTCCTTAATAATTAACCATTTGAATAAATAAATCTAGGATTTTATGTATTTCAGTTGCATTTTACTCAAAATTATTGCTTTATATTTATGAGGGCCAAGAATGATCTTTTGAGTGCACTTGCACAGCTCCTAGTGGGAGGCAACCTCTCTGACAAACAACAGCAGACAAACTGTGACCGACTGCAATCACTCGCAGGTTTGCGAATAAGTTGCCGTCTAATTTATAAACACAGACAAATCAGTCTGAGTCAGTCTGTGCTGATGAGCGTAACTCGCCAGTGATTCCTCTCTTTGGAACAGGGGAGTCGACTCAATTGCTCGTCAGCTGGCCGGACTCCTGGTTATATTCCTGTAAAAAAAGTAACGTTGCTGAGCACCTATATCATTTTGCAGGGAATTTGCCATCCTGCAGCAAATCTGCTATCTGTGGAGGAATTTCTCTTTCAGATTTATGAGACTCTGAATGTTAGTTAATGTGAATTTCAGTTTAATGTAAATTTCTTTTTATGTAGACGGCAATAGACTTGCAATTTTTTACCAATTTATCTTAGTTAATTGCCACATTATCACTACCTGACTGCATGTAATTGCCAAATTAACCTCACTTAATCACAGACTGATAGCAGGGTGACCCTGTCTTATTGCAGTTTGGACACACCAAAGTCGCTTTGAGGACAGGAAGTGACTGCGAATGGCAGGAGACCTTGTCTCCGTCTTCAAAGCAACCAATTCAAAGGCAACGAAATTGCAAGGACATGGTCCCTACAGTGCTCGTCCCTAACCAGCGCTTTCCCTTGTGTGACTGTAGCGTTAATGTACGAACTTCAAATGAGGGACAAGGTTGTTTTCCCATAGAAGCCTCAAGTCCATCTGAAAACAGCCTAAACAACAATTATCTTAAATTCACTTCATGTTCAAGCTGAACACACCTTAAGGACAGCTTATAGGTACATATTTAATACGCAAATAAAAATCAGAGGGGCTGTTATCTAAAAACTTGGTATATATTATTCTTACACATCAATTTTAAGTAAGTAAACAAAAACAGGCCAAGACTTTTCTGTTTCATCTCCACCACAGGATTCTTCAGGGGGCCAGGTTAAAGTGTTACACCACTATTTCATCTCCCAGACAGTCGGGAGTTCCCTGTCTGTTGAGAACATTAAGCAGCCTCACTGTCTCCTGATCTGTTCCCCATCCAAAGATCTCCATCTCCTCCTCCTCCTCGTCCTCATCCTCCTCGTCCTCGTCCTCGTCCTCCCTGTCATCGCTGTCATCCGTGTTTGACTCATACTCAGAGGCAATACCAGACTCGCGAAACCTTGTGAATTCCAGGCAACTCAGAGATTTGATGTCATGGGACAATGGCTTTACTGGAGCCTCAGATACGTCTTGACATTTTATCTCTGGCTTGTTAATCTTGTGCGGCTGGGGAGGCGAGGGGAGTCGAGGAGGCGGAGGCCCCGGGGGTCCCGGGAGGAAACGGAAACACTCCAGTTTGAGTAGACATTGGTCCCTACCTAGTGGGCTTCCCAGAGTCCCGTTGGATGATGAAAAGGCATTGCTGGTCCCGTCGCTGTTGCCGAGT
Source organism: Pterophyllum scalare (assembly GCA_024447675.2). Lineage (NCBI taxonomy): Eukaryota > Metazoa > Chordata > Actinopteri > Cichliformes > Cichlidae > Pterophyllum > Pterophyllum scalare. Next base: position 30,499 of record JAMQGT020011302.1, read on the forward strand.
GTGTGCAGGTTGAGGGTCGACACCTCAGGTTTAGGTGTTGTGGGGTCACATATCACGGGGGGTACTGTAGACCGGAAGGTGATCTCCAACAAACTGTCCTGGGAACCCACTGGACAGAGGAAGCAAAGTAAAGAGATTTCAGGTGAAGCAAAAGAAGTAAAGTGAGTAAAAGGTCAGTGAGCAAGACGAAAGAAACATGAAATATTTTAAAGCACATTTAAAAACAAGCCTTGATTTAAATGAATCTGCTATCAGCTTTGCAGGCAGAAGATTAATGTATGCCACATACATACCTGTAAATTGTGGTAAATAAAGATTACAAGTCCCAGGAAAATAAATCACTCTGTGACCAATAAATCAATGCATGCACATACAGTGTAAGCAGAAAAGAAAACACAACATGTTTCAAAGCATTTCATCATCATCGCAACGGCTCAGTGAAACAAGTTTTGCAGGGTTCTTTACGGGCACGCAGCACAGACCTGGAGCTGAACACAGAGAAAGAGATACATTAAAGAAATATGTCTTCAGTATCAAATACTAACCCAGGATAAACATGAAAGATGACTCAATCACTCCTTCGTGGAGGACAGCAGCAGTTCGTTTGGGCTCACAGCAGTTACAGTGTTCTCCAGTAGTTAAAACACCACCATCAATCAAATGTCTACAAAAAAACGTCTCAAACTGCTCGTGCAGTACGATCCGCAGTACTGTAGTTTCTGCAGTACTTTGTTTCTTTTATACATTTTTTTTTTTTTTTAAAAGGGGACCTATTTGTTCGTCATACTCGCGCACTCATTGCCCACTTTACTCGGTCCATGTTGCTAGTACTGGGTTGGACACCCTTTTGTTTTCTGAACTGGCTTCATTCTTCATCAATTCACCAAGGCGCTGGAAAACGCATCATGTTGAAAATCTCCTGTTCCGCCACATCCCAAAGATGCTCTTTTGGATTGAGATCCACCAGTTTGAGATGATCTGAAACTTTGTGACATGGCACAGTATCCTGCTGGAAGCAGCCATCAGAAGATGTGTAGACTGTGGTCACAAAGAGACAGCATTCAAATGATGCTTAATTGATATTACGGGGCACAAAGTGTACCAAGAAAATATCATCCACACCATTACACCACCACCAGTCTGAACCGTTGTTATAAGGCACGATGGGTCCATACTTTCAAGTTGTTTATACCGAATTCTGAACCTACCATTTGAATGTTGCAGCAGAAACCAAGACTCATCAGACCAGGCAACATTTTTCCAATTTTCTATCATTCAATTTTGATAAGCCTGTGCAAATTGTAGCCTCAGTTTCCGGTTCTTAGCTGACAGGAATGGCACCCAGTGTGGTCTTCTGCTGCTGCTGTAGTCCATCTGCTTCATGGTCCAATGTGTTCCGCATATCTTGGTTGTAACGAGTAGTTTTTTGAGTTAATGTTGCCATCCTATCAGCTTGAAGCAGTCTGGCTATTCTCCTCTGACCTCTGACATCAACAGAGAGTTTTTACCCACGGAGCTGCTGCTCGCTGGATATTTTCTCTTTTTCTGTAAATCCTAGAGATGATTATGATTACGTGCACAGATTTTCTACCCTACAGCAACACAAGCATTAAGGAGGTTAGCTTCCAGAAGCACAAAATAATAGAAATAGATCTTTAAAATATCCCCCTTGATAAAGTAGAATCTAAGAATTGGCAAAAAAAGAGCTTAGCATTATAGATAATTATATAATTAGCATTAAAGATTCCCTTTAGGGTACGGGTGAGACGCACAATATAAGAAATTAGACTAACCCACTGAGCCAAATGGACAGACAGCAGACTGATTGTGTTGAGTTTGAATGTTCTCCCTACTTTGTTAATACTGCCTTTTTGCACTCAGGATATTATTCCAAAAGAGATTCTTAATCTCAAGTGTTTCACGTACTGGTTAAATAAAGGTTCATTATAGTAAAGGGGTGGTTCACCAAAAATATTATTACTCAAAACCTCTAGTGTTACAACTACATTCTGCGATGCTATGACCCACCATAGCAAGAAAAAGGTTAGGTGTAACTAATAACCTTAGATAGAGTAGATCTGTCTTTTTAAAGTTCAGCTATGCCAGTGGGCTATCATGCACAATCCCAAAGTGCTGAACTTGACACCTTGAAGATGAAGTGTAGTTTTTATGATGTTAGCAACGTGTGTGTTTGACATGTCAAAGTATGTTGTGAGAATGCTCCATTGCCGTGTGATGTGTGAAAAGAAGCTTCCATTGCTTATCGCACTGCTTTAGAAAAATCTCTTTCAGCTCCACTCAGATGTATTTTGTATGAGTACATAGAAAAGTTCCACTGACCTTGTGTGAAATAAAGTGAATATTAAGATATTCAAAAAGCTGAAGTGGAAATGAATGTCTGAAATGTAGTCTGATTAGATAAAGATTGTCTCTTGCAGGGCGACATGTCGAAGGACTGCGATAGTGCTGAGAAGACTGTCTGTGTAAAGAGTAGAAGAAGAGGACTAAAACCGTGTGGCGCTGGTAGGGGAGCTATGGAAAGGACGGACGGGATAATTGTGAGAGATTGATCCATGAACACTGCCCACTCTTTTACCGGACACGCCTGCTTTTTAATGCTTTTGTGTGTCTCTGTGTTGCTGGATGTCTGTTCTGCATGCCTGACAGTGATGTGTGCCGAGCTAGAGTGCAATGCAGAATTACTAATGCCTTTTTCTGCCTCCGACATGCCTATCTTTCACTTCTTTCTAGTCAGTACCACTGTCCGTTTGCTTGTTTGTCACGGCACTTTGGGTGTGACCAAACAGCTGTTCTGTGCGACATCTCACGTACAGATGATTCAGTTTAGCGTTCACCATATTATTTCCTTGGTGGAGTTTCTCTTTGCCTTCACTAAGGGTCAGCAGCATCAGTGGCTGCTGCTATTCTTATACTGCAGGAAAATTCTTAGAGGCTAGGAAACTCTAGGGATCAATGGATGTTTAAATGATGGGAGTAATTTTACACCCAACGTTCCGACTCAGGGGTAGAACGTTATCTTGACAAAGAAGGACGTTGTAAACCTTGTATCAAAATATAGGCATAAAAGAGACATTTCATAGGCTCTAACCTGTTTTCACCATTCACCTGTCCAACATAGTGATATGACCCGTGACACTTTTTGAAGTTTTCTCCATTAAATTATCAGAAGACAGACAAAACATCCAGGATACTAATGCTTGTTTCTGTCATGCTGTGTCATAGACATTAATTCAATTCAATTTTATTTATATAGCACCAAATCACATTAAGGGGCTTTATATTGTAAGGTAAAGACCCTACAATAATGCAAGAGAAAACCCCAACAATCAGACGACCCCCTATAAGCAAGCACTGGGTGACAGTGGGAAGGAAAAACTCCCTTTTAACAGGAAGAAACCTCTAGCAGAACCAAGCTCAAGGAGGGGCAGTCATCTGCCGCGATTGGTTGGAAGTGAGGGGAGGGAGACAGGACAGGACATGCTGTGGAAGAGAGGCACAGAGTAATAAGACCTAATGATTTAATGAATTGTATAAAAACAGAGGGAGAAAAAAGGTGAGTGCGAACTCACATGGTACTCGGAGGAAAAAAGGGTTCTGTTCCTGCACCGTAAACGAACTGGTCTGGAACAGAGGAACGTGTGACGCAAGCGGCAGAACGGCGTGACTCTGCCATCTCATCTGATCATTTGTAACCTTCACTAATGCTGTTTCTGTACTGTGATGAATTCTGAAACCTGACTGAAACTCTTCAAATAAACCGTTCCTCTGCAGATGATCAGTTAGCTGTTTTACAACTACTCTTTCAAGGATTTTGGAGAGAAAAGGAAGGTTGGAGATTGGCCTATAATTAGGCTAAGACAGCTGGGTCAAGTCGATGGCTTTTTAAGTAATGCTTTAATTACTGTCTCCCTAAAAGCCTGTGGTACATAGCCAACTAATAAAGAGAGACTGATGATATTTAAGATTGAAGCATTAATTAATGATAGGACTTCTTTGAGCAGTCTAGTAGGAACGGGGTTTAATAGACACGTTGATGGTTTGGAGGAAGTAACTATTGAAGTTAATGCAGAAAGATCAATTTTAGAGGAAGAGTCTCTCAGTAATGTTGGAAGTGGCTGTACACAAAGATATATGGCTTTGAGATGGTTATGAATAATTTTTTCTCTAATGGTAACAACTTTATTTGTGAAGAAATTCATAAAGTCATTACTAGGTAAAGTTAAAGGAATACTCGGCTCTCTGTCAGGCTGGCTAAAGTGCTGAAATGAAACCTGGGGTTGTCCTTATTTTGTTCAATCAGTGATAAATAGTAAGATGTCCTAGCTTTACACAAGGATTTTTTTTAAATAGTACAACAAACTCTTTTTCCAGGCTAAACAAAGATTTTCTAAATTAGAGAGAGGCCATTTCCTCTCCAGTTTATGGGTTATCTGCTTTAAGCTGAACACTAGTGAGTTATACCAGAGAGCCAGGCACTTCTGATTTGAAGCTTTCTTCTTCAGAACAGCCACAGTTGTACAGGGTGCAGATTTAAAACTACTGATGAAGTAATCAACCCGTGTGGGAGCAGAGTTTAGGTAGCTGCTCTGCACTGTGTTGGCACATGGCAATGAAGAGCATAATAATGGAGGATTATATACTTAAACTTAGTTAGAGCACTCTCTGAAAGACTTCTATTGTAGTGATATTTGTTCCCCACTGCTGTGTAATCCATTATTGTAAATTTAAATGTTACTGAGAAATGATCAGACAAAAGAGGGTTTTCAGGGAATACTGTTAAATGTTCAGTTTCTATGCCATTATGTCAAAACAAGATCCAGAGTATGATTAAAATGGTGGGTGGGCTCATTTACATTTTGAGAGAAGCTAAATGAATTGAATAACAGATTAAGGAGGCTGTCATTTTCAGCATCTACATCAGGGATCCTCACATCCAGGCCTCAAGAGCCGGTGTCCTGCAGGTTTTAGATGTGTCTCTGCTTCAACACACCTGAGTCAAATATAGGAGTCATTAGCAGGACTCTGGAGAACTTGACTGCATACTGAGGAGGTAATTCAGCCATTTGATTCAGGTGTGTTGGATCAGGGACACATCTAAAACCTGCAGGACACCGGCCCTCGAGGCCTGAATGTGAGGATCCCTGATCTACATGGATGTTAAAATCACCCACTATATTAATTTTATCTGAACTGAGCACTAAATCTGATAAGAAGTCTCAGAAGCCAGGTGAACGATAGATAAGAATAAATAAAACTATTTTTTACATTTTCCAGTAAGTCTAAGAGTCAGGCTTTCAAATGATATAAAACTCTGTCTGGGTCTTTGGTTAATTAATAAGTTGGAGTGGAAGATTGCTGCTACTCCTCCTCCTCAACCTGTGCTTCAGACAGTCTGATGGTTAGTGAGACTCGGGGGTAAATTGGTGCAGTTTTGCTATTTAAAATACAATTTATCCCAAGATACTGAAGTTGGTGATACAAAAGCTTATCAAAAAAACTTAAGATTTAGACTTAAGAGTGTGAGACTTGGAGAGGATGCAAAGTTGATTTAGTTTTAGTTTTTACAGAGATTAAATGTGTTTTTCAGCACTGAAAATTTCATATCTTATTTTTTGCTGGAAAAAAATAATGTTAATTAAAATGTGCCAAATTTCAAGCCACCCCTATGTACTTTGAGGACGTCTAATCCTCAAAATATCCAGAATATGAAGATAAAATTTAGCATAGCTTGAAACACTGCAGATACAAAAATTATCAAAAAAAAAAAATCAAAAAAATTTATGTTATGTTTTTGCAGTCCATCGTCTAAATGATGCGTCTTTTTATTAAGAAAGAACTACTAAATACAGATAACAGAGGAGACTACATTTCCTACTGACTGCCAGCAAAGACTGATGCAGGTCACAATTTACAAACCTGCCCAAAGCAACCTGTTTCTCTGCCTCTGTACGTTCAGTAGATCTGTGCGTACTTTTATAGTACCATATAATATGTATAAATTGGATTATATAGCAATGTATGCGTATGAGCTTCTTGTGCAATCCACTCACTGGAATTTGGTCCAGCCATCTTGGTCTCCAGCTCCTGGATCTGTTTAACCAGCAGCGAGATGTGCTGCAGCAGGTCTTTGTTCTGGAGCAGCAGCTGGTGGACACGTGCCTGGGCCTCCAGCCGAGCCGTGGCCTCCGCACTCAGCTGGTCCTTCAAGAGATGGACCTGCAAGAGAAGACGTGAAGGGTCAAGAGTTTGATGAGGAGGAGGAAAAAGGAAGGGAGAGAAACAGATTCTTTGTAACGAGCGAGGCCAACCCTAATCCACCTCACACAAACATTTTTTTCCCATGATGCTGTGCTGCTCCTCTTATCTGAATTCCCCAAACAAAACAATGCACCACATACCACACTGTTTGAAGACCAAGGCCAAACTGTGTTGACCTTACCGACAATTCAATTTAATTTTATTTATATATCGCCAAATCACAACAGCAATCTGAAGGAGCACAATTTTCTTGTCTGAGAAATCAGCAGTATGTGCCGTTTGCCACAAATATTTCAATAACGGCAAAAAAGGACACAAAAAAGTTAATTTACATGCTCTGAATGCCTCTGTGTAATTGCAGTTATTCTGCAGCTAATGACATGACAAACTCAAGGTTGTTGTCATGGTAACGTAACACGCATTTTTATCCGAGCCTGCTTTCCCGGAGCGAGAAAAGTAACGACGGAAGAGATTGAAAGATTTGACAAGCTGAAGAGAGCTGAATAAAACGCTGATGCATCTCCTTCCCCCAACACAGAGACCACTGAGTCTGAGCTCAACAAGAAAACTAGAATCAGTCAAACAGACAGACAGGTCGGACAGATTTCTATCAGCACCTGAACGTGCAGTCACTGCAGCGCTAAGCATTCCCCGCACGAGCTCTGGCTCTCTCACACCTGGTACACATGAAGAGAAGACAGCAAACTGCCTGCAGGTTTTGCAACCACTCCTTACATCAGAGAATGAACCCTTTCTTTTTTATCCTCAAGTTTATATAAGCCCATTTTAATTAGCTTTGTATGTAAAAGTGTACTTAAGTTAAACGTTTGTGTATAATTCTGCAGAATACCTGCTTGTCTTTAGTCTGAGTGCCATATAATACCATACAAAAGTATGCAATAAGTATAATAAGACAATATTTAAAATGCCAGAACAACACTGTTACTTTCAGCGGTGGGATGTTGGTAACTGTATCTTTTTTTTGGCACTCTTCTTTTCTTTGTTACTGCTGTAATCTGAATTTTTAGCACCGCTTTTGTAAACTGAGTTGAATTTTAGACCACATGAAAAAAAACAAAACAAAACAAAAAACAAAATTATGATTTAATATTTCCTCAGTGCTGTCGTTTCATCAAATATGAAGAGAAATGTATGGAAAAAATTCTGGCCGTTAAAATACGAAGCTTCAGTGGGAAATGCAAAGTGGATTTGCACACAGCAAAATGTATGCAGTTACATGGTGAATATAGGTCACATGTAGGACGTCTTCTAGTGACTACGCTGAGTGTGAGAGGAGAGGCTTTAGGATGTGGCTAACTCAGCTTAGGAGGTGGTGGTGATTGATCGATCGCATCATATTTTCATTGTGTTCATCACTCAAAGCCGCACAAAGGGAAAAAAAAAAAAAACAGTAAACCCAGCAAAGTGTCTGAGTGTCGTTCAGTCAAACGGTTCAATCAGTGAAAATCCGGTGGGGATTTGCAAAGAGTTTTTCTTTACACAGAAAAATCTTCAGCATGAATTTATTTTGGAACTATTCTATCTTCAGCTGGGTGCATCTACAGAGTTTACAGTTGCATATTTGTTCTAATTTATTCATTGCCTTTGGGGTAACTCTGTTTTGTGTGCAGCAATTCCTTCAGCCTAAGACTATCAGCCTATCTTCTTTTTCAGGAGAAAATAAATAAAGATTTTGTGTGCAATTTCTTAATTATCTCAGTATAAGTAAAATTCTTTGGATTTTGACCATTTCAAAATGCAAAGATTTTGGACCCATCTGCAGAACATTGTCCATCCTAAATATATTTCTACCAGGCTGTGGAGATCAGCGGACCTTTAAAATGAAACTTAAGACCCACCCGTGCCGGGTTTGACCCATTTACACTTTGGTAATTATTGTATTTTATTTTATATTGGAAAGCACTTTGTGACTTTTGTTCTTGAAAAGGGCTCAATAACTAAACTTTACTTACATTTTTTTTTTATCAGTTTCAATCATTTTTATAACTTTTTTTAAAAGTTAATTAAGCATGAGCAAATGTTTAAATAACTCTTTTGACTCAACCTTCTCATACCCGATCTGTCTTTCTATTAAATTCTCTAAAAGTAAAAAAAAAAAACACACACACACACAGACCAAGCATTACTGATAGATGAAATCTCTTTGTGCTATAATTACTGCAGCTTTATCTTTTATTACGAGATGAATGGGGCTCATTTGGCAGCTCTGATCCTCATGTAACCTTAATGCCAGCCTGCTGTGGTCTGCCAGATTAAAGCTCAGACTCCATTTCAATTTAAGACTGAACGGCTCAACTTCTTTTATACTTTGAGTCACTGATATAAAAGGAAAGGAAAGGGAGAAAGAAACCGTTCAGTCAGTGCCCAAACACACACACACACACACTTGTAGCTTTTGTAGCAGCGACGACTCACCGTTTTGACTTCAAAGCACTCCTCGAATCAAATGTTAGTGGTCCCGCCTCCCACCCTGTCCAGCCATCTCCCATCCAGAGCACAGATTTGCTTTCAACAGTTTAAAAGAAGAAATTCTCAAGGTTTCACATCACAAGAATGGTTCAGAAGCGAGCCGGTGTGTTAAAAGGAGACCACTTATTAATGATTTTCTGACAGTGGAGGCGAGGGAGCTCTCAATAATTTGATTAAGCTTAACCCTGGACTTTGAGCACGGTCCAGCAGTACTTCAAACATCAGCTGTTTAACGGGCGAAGAATCACTGAGCAAAAAAGTGGGAAACATCCTATCCTAGCCAATGATGCTGCATGGATTTTAATGTTAAACAGTGCCAACTAAGTGGTTTCTTGCCTTTTTAACAGCTTCTTGTCAGTAAGATTTTTTACGTATAAGAAGTTTAATCAGTACCAAAGTGATTATGAACGGTTCCCCATACAATCCCAGGATGGCAGCTGGTGTGAAGGGCTGACAGTGCATTTTCAGAGCACTGTGAATGACGGGGCCTCATATGGAGGTGTAAGTTACTGAAACTCCTGCTCACTCCCTAGCTTCTAATTTCAGCTCAGTGCAGCAGCGAAGAATGTGTTACCGTGGTAGCAGGGAGGCTCTTGGCTGTTGATGTCAGTGGTTACACACGTTAAAGAAAGAAAGCAAAAAAACTACAAAACAAACTGTAATCAGGCTCGGAACAATGTACCAAGGCCACTCGAGCACTATGAAACGCAGCTTCGCTCTGCAGAAAAACCTCCAGAAAGAGCCTCACTGCTGCTGTGCTCATGCAGCAGGTTTTAATGAGCACATAACGGTGTCATATAATGAGCTCCTTTGGGGTATTTTGACTAACTTTCATGGTTATAAAATATTTTAGCTAACTTTCTGCAAGTGTGCAACATCTGACCAGGTGATGAGCTTTTGGTAGCTCCACCGCAGTGTTTACTAATGCTCAGTGTTGCTGCTAATTAAACTAATACATAAATTAATAAGGGGAACTTAACTCTAGATATAATTTTTTTTAAGCTTATAATCAAATATGAATTAGTTACGTGGGCTGATATAAGAAACACCAATTAATCTATGCAGCAACTCAGAATCTCTCTCTCTGAAGTCAAACTTTTAATTGAGAGATTTAATCTATTAACGATTCTGTCCCACAGAAATGGCGGATACTGCCTGATGCTTCAGGGGTTCATGCAGGCATCTTATAATTGCTTGCTCACCTGACTGCAATGACGGCGTGACGGCATGACAGCCTCAGGTGGCCATTTGAGGAACTGCAGGTTTTGGTATTTTGTGTTTGCTTCTCCTTCAAACCCAGCAGGTGTTGCTTTGTACACACTAATCTTTTGCAACTGCACACAAAACAATGGTTTTATGGAAAATAGGCTGGTTGTATTATTCCATTTATGCCTCTGTTTCTGCAAGTTGTGCTTCTTTTGTGCCTCTTTTCTCCAACCACTCTACTTTCTCATTTATTCCTCCCTGCTACTTTTCTGTAATAGACTGACTCATCACTTCCTCGTCATTCTAATGAGGAGGCAGTGGAGCGGAGAGAGCCTTTCCTCCTCTTCTCCCACATCCACTGGCCAGACAGTGTCAGGGAAGACAGTCATCTACTTCCATTATCCCTGTACTTCTCAACAAACAGAGGTGATTATAGATTGTGTTTGGCCTCTGCAGACCTCATTTGTAAAGACGGGCACTCTGATGATGGCTGTGGTGGTTTAATTTACAGCAGACAGGACCCCGTCTTGAGCTATGGAAGAGAGGAGCTTGACTCTGACTTGTGCTGCCCTGCTGACAGCTCTAATAGCACATCAGCCACTCCTCCATGGTTTATACTGAGGCCTTCGCCACAAGAGTAACATTTGTCCTGAAGCCGTCCTTGGTTAAATGTCTCCTTGAGTTGTAGTGGCTGCTAAAAGGACACTGAATAATTCAATGTAAAATAAACTGTAGCGAACAAATAAGATAAGCCAAATAAGCTAGGAAAAAACCCATTTCTTTTAAAAGTCAGAGCTAGGCTTCATCACTGAGATATCTGATCAAAAAGAGCACAATGCCTCATTCTGAAGTGGCCACACAAGGTTAGATTTAAACTTTATTCCAGTTTATCCCACAGATAAAGTGTAAAAATAGAACTGAAAATAGATGAGATGATCGATAACAAGCCCCAAGTTACTTTGGCTTGACCTCTGAGATTATTACCCTTTTCTCACCGGTGTGTCTTTTTTGTCTGTCCACCTGTAGTTCATTTCATTTGCTTTCCATTGTTATACCAGAAGTGAAATATCACTTAATTTATGAATGATGGAACCGACTTTCCATTTTGCAGCTCTGTAATTACGCTCAGTGTTATCGCTGTGTATGTCCTCCAGGCCTCTAAGGCCACTCAGCTAATCATCGCCTGAATCCCAGTTTCCATATTTTAGGTTTAAATGGGACTGATATGTAGGCTAACAGGGTAACTCAAGAATGGGAAATAGTATACTGACACACTGAACATAAACATTTAAGTAAAGCAAGAACAACCAATGATGTTACACCATACTGCAACACAACTGCTGTACTTATGTCAAAGATTGAAGACAGACATAAAAAAAAAACATTCTTCCACAGAGACAGACAGCAATTTCCTAACAGCTGGGACAACAAACAAACAAACACCCCCCCCAAAAAACAAACAAACAAACAAACAAACAAATAACTGGTGGTAACCCAGTGACTGCTTCTGATATTTTTCCTTCTGGCAACCGATTGCTTAAGTAGTTGTGGGCAACCAACTGGTCTCCCATAGGCTGAGCGTGCAACATCCTCAACCTCAGAACGATTACTTTTGATTGCAAGGTGATTGCACATTGCCTGGTAGGAGGCAACATATCTCCAAACTATCCCGGCATGACTCAGACTGTTTGCAATCACTCTCAGCCTGGCAAAGTTTTGCAAATAATTAATGAATACAGACAGATTGACAACAAGTTACAATGAGAGTCAGTCTGCACTGATGAGTGGAACTCATTTGCCATATGTCTCTTTGCAATCAACTCAACTGACTGCCAATTCATTATATTCTGGTTACATTCTCATATAAGTCAAAGTGTTTAACACCACAAGCAAAGTGCCTGTCATAGCTGGAGGAAAACACCGGGAGGATGTGAACAAGTTTACGTATCTGGGCAGTACTGTAAACAGTCTTGGAGGTACTGAGAAGGATGTGCTAAGGAGGATAGGGAAGGCTAGAACAGTGTCTCTAGTGCTGAAGAACATCTGAGCTTCAAAAGAGCTTACTATAGGCACTAAACTTACTCTAACTGCTCTATGATGCAGAAACATGGAGAATGACTACGACAGCACAGAATAAAATCTAGACCTTTGTCAATAGCTGTCAATAATGAGCCAGCAGCACTGCAGATAAGGAGGAAATGGAGATGGTTAGGAGACGCTCTGCGGAAGCCTGCAAGCACCGTCATATGGCCGACACTCACCTGGAACCCCCAGGAGAAAAGGAGAAGAGGTTGTCCAAGGAATAGCTGGAGGAGGGACTTGAAGAGCAAGATTCAATGAATGGAATTAAGCTTAACTAAACTTGGTCCCAGAACAGAGTGTGCTGGAGGGAACTTGTTGATGGCAGGGCCAAAGGGCCTGAGTAAGTAAAGCAATTCTGTCGAGATTTGCTTTAGTTTACTTGTGCCATGAAGCACAATGTTTCTCATACAATAAACTATGGTATGGATTGATATATCTAAGTGCTGCAACAGATAGTTCCAGCACTATATTCAACCTAATCGAACGCTCATTTCAGTAATCACAGTGTAGTCAGTTTTCAAAAAATACAAAATGGATGGACAACTAGCATAAAGTAAAGTGTTTTCAAATCTCACACAGGCTGGATTTAGACCTGAAGTCTTTAAACTAGCCTGAAGTGAAATATATGAACACTGTCTGTGTAAATGCAAAGGAAGAATGGGCACCATCAGTCAGGCAGAAAGACAGTAACAATGCACTTGTAGACCACCCCCCCAATACTTTGGAAATAATGATGCTGCTATTCCTTGAAGAGAGCAGACTTAAAACCTCTTACTAAAAGCAGAACTCAGACAAAGAGCCAATTAAAAGGTGTACCACTTGTGTTTCACTGCGGTGGTCCCCTGGTAGTAAACCTGCTGCTACCCAATCCATTCTGCCCTCTTATCTGAGTGTCGTGAAAGTGAAGGAACTTCAAGCACCTAAAATGTCTCGTTAAATCTCTAATTAGTGAGCAGCATCTCTCTGTCTTTTTATTACTTTCATTGTTCAAAATGGATTCCCAGCAGAATGGCACCCAAGGACGGGTTTGATCTTCCCAGTTCCTTCTTTCACAACTGTGTGAAACCTCACTATCTATTTTCCATCCTTCCATCATTTCCTCTTTACAATGCAGAGAGCATCTGTCTCTAACTAACTTTATCATGTAGAAATTGCACAGGGCTTTCTCTTTTACTTTCCTCTGTTCCCAAGTCACACATCAGTGATTCATTAACTCAGTGCATACAAGCTAACAATGTTTCTGCTTTAAACCACAGTTTGATTGCTATCGGCCCAGTGAATAACCTTCGTCAGCTGTTATCCATGCCAGACGTATCATCAGGATGCGGGCTCCTCCAACTATTAGGAGGTTGTTATAACCTCATTCAAAGGAGGTCATTCCATCCTGCTAAACTGAAGTAATGAGCAGCGACTTTCCTGGGTGCAACAAAAAGTTCATTAGGAGGTCTAAGGGCCGGCTGAGGCAGCCTCCAATTGACTCTCAACCGTGACATGCAAGTTGGAGACTTGTCTTTGGAATTAAGATTTTGTTACGACTTGCGTTCATGTTTATACGCTGGCTAGGTTTAGGCACCTGCCAATAACACAAAGCACATGTATTACACAAAGTTGGATGTGCTAACCACAACCAGAGACTTTTAAATGCTCTACTTCACTCCACCTCCAGATGTCTCCCACACAGTCTGAGTTGCTTTCTCTTTATCACTGCTTTGATGACAGTCTACTGAGCCTCCTGGTTTGTGTAAGTGCGTATCTCCTGGTGACACATGTGGGGCTAATAACAATGGATCCATTCAGTGAGTAAAAACAGTAAAGCTGTTTCCACAAATGCGCTGCAGCTCTTAATTTTTTGTAGGATTACCCAAGAGAAGCACACGTCAGAACACAAATGTCTGATGCAGAGGAATCGGACATTAGCCGGTCTTTAATCTGCCAGATATCTCATACAAATGCCAGTACATGCATTCACCACCAGGGCCGAGTGCTGCCTCCTGTAGGCTCTCGGGAAGCAGTTCCCTCATCCAAGCCAGATAAAGCATTCCCAGTTGTGTGACCGTGTCTGAAGCAGACCTCCTTCTGTGCGCTGCACGCGGTAGGACGGCTGTGGGAATAATTCTAGTTTATGTGTGAAAGCAGCTTAAGATTGACCAGTGTTGTAAAGATGCAGAAACTGTAGAAATACTGCTGGTGAATCTGTTTAAATGACGCCATTTCCCTTTCAGACTGAGACACAGCGACTCTCCCATTGGCAGTGTAAGGGGATTAAACCTCTTGCTTGTGTGCTGCGACTGCACAGGGTTGGTTGCTGAGGATGTACTCTTCACGCCAGATTATCGTCATGGCATTGCCCACCCACGCCAGGTCCCTTTGATGTGGAAGTGTGTGAAAACCTTCCAGCAGTGGTTCGTCTGTTTTTATCTCATTTGAGGATAGGGCTGAAGGGAAAATGATCATTTTGCTGGTGCAATGATAAAGAAACCATTAGAAATGCGCTTATACTTGTAATATGGGTAAGATGGCAAGAGCGGGCATGACGAAGTGAGAGAGAACCAGAAAAGCAACGGTGTGGGAGAAATGCAGGGAAGTGCATGTGCAAAACAGACTGAGACAGAATGGAAGGAAAAGAAATGGGAAAAGGAAAGGGAAGAAGAGGAAAAAATTAAAAGAAGTGGGATATGATAGGAAAGGGGCAAAAATGGAGAACAGAAGCACAAAAGGACTAAAAGAAGCAAGCTAAAAGAGACCAAGAGCCAGCAGTCAGGTTCCATTAAGCACTGGCTGAGCAGCAGCTGCAGACAGGAGCTGTCCTGAAACAGATAGCTACCGTATCTCCCTCGATTTCAAGACTTCATTAAACATCTCCACTTCCACTCATCTCTAAGTGAGCCGTGATTAGTGTTGGCTAGCTCACTAATTTACCTCCATTTACTGTGACCTCTGCTCGGGCTCTGCAGCAGGGTTCAACTGTGAGAATATTTTTCCAGTTCCCTAGTTGCAGCTCAAAGTCACAGTTATTTTCAGCAGCACATGGGGTCACAGTGAAAGTAATCTCTTCTTCACCCCTTATGGTAATTTCTTCCATAATAACCTGGGACAAAAACGCTGCCGTATTGCTTTCATCCATCACTCTGCATTACAGCTGCGAGCTTATCAAGCTAAGATTTGCAGACAGGGGAGAAATGGAAAGGAAATTATCAATGCAATTATTTTTCATATAGATAAATATTCTGATTTTGGTCTTCAGATTTGTCTTTGTTCCAAATCCCTGCGATTTTCAGCTTACAAAGCTGGGAACAGAGCTCATTACTTTAAAGAGACTGACACAAATTGGCTTTAAAAAAAAAAATCATTCCCCAAAAACAGATGCACATTGATTTTTTTCTTTTAATCAGAAAATTCATTAATAGAATCCGAAGAGACTAAATCAAAATCTTATTTCCTCAAGTAAGAATTGGTAGTTAATGGTTGGCGGAGAGTCTGGGAAGATTCTCCGTCAGGAAATGTTGATATTCAGACACCTGATTCTGCATTCTGGTGTTTTGGGCACAGATTTTCACTTTTTCTTAATCCGTTTGTGGCAGAAATATTAAAACCTCAGGAATATGCTTTCCTTCAAACTTCTCAATGCTTATTCTGCTGTTGGCCAAATCAGCCCAAAGGACTGTGGCAGTCAGAGTAAAACAAAACAAACAAGCTTGCTGCATCTCTCTCTTTTTTTTTCTTTTAAATTAAATGGTCACACAGATTGGTTTTTATATCACACACATACTCACACACTGATGGGTGCATCGGGAGCAATTTGGGGTTCACTGCGTTGCCCGAGGATGCTTCAGAATGAAGAATGGGATCAAACCTGTGAGCTCCTATGTGAATTTGTTTCTTCACTGCCTGTTCAGCTTGTAACAATTTCCTTTTTTTGTATAAGATGGCACATTCTTTTACTCACTTTACTCAAATTTAAAGGGGGAACATCTTATCGAAGTCCTTATTTGCTGGCTTATCCTCGGAGCAACTGTTGATCTCTGATCGAGATCCTTCTGCATGCTCCAGGCGCACTTCCTCAGCACCAACAGCTTTCGATCAATGCAACGATGCATCCAAACTATACTACAGAAAATGTGAACTCCAGTGTTGTTAATGGTGATATAACCTATATGGTGTATATAGCTTACAGCTATGTGGCACACCATAGTCATAAGCTATATGATGACACCTTTTTTTTTAAAAGGTTTTCTCCAGAAAATGATCAAAAAGCAGATAAAACATACAGGGCATCAGTGCCCGGGTCAACTATTCTCTGTCACAAATATTACTTTGGTGAAGTTTTGGTGTTGAAGATATGATACATCCCATGATATCGATGCTCAGTTTGTAACAGAAAAAAAGGGCTTTGAGATTGTGACACTTTGAGTGGGTGAAAATTGATTTGTTTACAGTTTTCAGCCCTGAAAACTTACATATGACATTATAAAGGCTCAACAACTGCTGGAAAAAATAACACAAATTATTCATTAATCACTATCAATTGCCATTTGATTAAAGTGCCAAAATTCAGCCAAACATCATGCACTTTTGAAGCCCTGCAATATTTATTTTTCTATAATATAGAGGTGACTTCACTAGATACACCTGTACAATAACTGCAGTGACTAAAGTTACTGTACAACAAAACACAGCCTATTCTGAAGGGGTCAGGTGGGCACTGATTGATTCTCCAAGGAATGATTCCAGTGCCATGTACAATAATGTGTCTTTCTCACCGATCTGATTGATACAGCAAGTTTTAAAAAGTTGGTTCATCCACGCTGCAAAACAAAAACATTTCCTCGTGGGCAAACGTCTCAGAGCCGGGTAAACACAGAACACCGGTGTCAATATATCGTGTTTTACCTTTAAAAAGCCGTTCCATGCATAGTGCAACTGCATAAAGCATGTTTCAGTATTTTTATCTGAACTACTCCCATTTCAAATCCTTAGGTAATTTATTAAATTTATGTTAATGCTGGCAAAACTCGGAGTCCTTAAGTTTTCTTTTTTCTGGCTTTGTTTATCACAGTTGTGGGTGGTTGATTTGTTATTGCGTGACAGGAATTATACACTCAAGTCTGACAGCTCTAAAATCAGTGGGGACTCGCTGTTTGAGACACTAAAATCATAAACAGGAAGTAGAGCTGCCTTAAACATGACTAAGTAGGTTACTTTGTTATCCAGCGAAATGTTTTCGACTATTTTCTCTCAGCACATCCAGAGAAACCCGACACTGTCATTTTAATTTATTGGTGTGAAACTGAAGCAAAGACACCAGGGACGGCTATTTTGAAAAGTAAACTAAGTTGTAGAAGTCTTAATTACACGAAACACAAAGAAATAAAGACATGCGTGTGCGCACACACATTTTTACACATTATATGGCTGACAAACCAGTGTAAATGCTTTCTTCCTCTGTGTCTACATCCATAATGAGGACTATCTGGGCAGATCTGTCCAGCCTTTTTATTTTCTACTGTTTGGCCTTCATTACAAGAGTTAGCTGGTTATCCTTATTAATACTGCTAAGAAATAGCCTCAGGCAAGTTTATCATATCAGAGAGAGAGTCTGCCTGGAACAATGAGAGAGAATGCACGGGGCCTGTAAAAAAAAAAAAAAAAAAAAATCAAATATATATATATATATATATATATATATTAGTAGCAATGTCCATTTGTGGCTGGCTCCAAAAATAAGTCAATTGTCTTCAGTTCTGGTGAGAGAAGTTCCAGTACTTTAATCAGTCTGCTAGCACTAATTGGCCAATATGTATATCTGTGGATTGCATCCATACAGTTTATGGTTGTAGCTTGTTAACCAAACCTTACGAGCGTTGGCTAGCAACTTGGTCATGTCTAACTCCAATAAAATAACACGTTGGTGCCCAGAACACTAATCTTGGGAGCACTTTTAATGAAACTCGATGGCAACAAATGTGCTTGCTGTGTGACTAATGGTACTAAAAGCCCCTCCTCGAAAGACAGAACTCAGACTTGGTGAGGGAAATTGTCAACTTTTATTTGTAGGGTACATAAATCTTATTATCATACATGTGTGTCTACTAACCAAGCTAGCTAGGATTAGCCGATAACTTAGAAGTCCATCCTCTTATCTGGTACTTCCTGGTTCCAAAAGACAGAAGATCACAAGAGCTATAGTGCTAAGTTTGAGGCTACAAAACAGGAGATTGCAAATGTTTGGGAAATCTGTTAACGTTTTGCACATGCCAGTAATATATTAGATCAGCTAATATTGCCACTGGTCTTAAAAATCCTATCTAATTGCAGCCTCTCGTGGTGTGGAAGTCAGCACCTTGGAATGGATAATAATGGCATGGGTTGAGTGGAAAGACTCGTTTAAAGACTTTGTACTTGTCAACGATGAGCATAGAAAATAAGGGTAGCAGCACTGAGTGTGGCCTGAAGTCTTGACCATACAGTGTGTCATCCTTGTAGGTGCTTCACTGGCAGATATGGATGTGGCTGTATTTGAATAGTCGCTTTGTAATTTGCACTTAAATTAATTAAAATGTCTGTAATATGCTTCTATGATGACCCATATGAAGGACCCAAGCCCAACCATATGAGTCAGGTAAAGAAGTTAGTCTATATACTTTAGTGCTGCTGAGTGTTGCAGGAGTTTTGACCTCCCAAAGTTTGCGAACTTAGGCCTTAAATGTCTCAATATTAGATTTTTTTCTGTCAATTATTTGATCGATTACTGAGATAGCAATTTAAGCACTACCACTGCAGGGATGGATGGTAGAAACAGCTGAGTGCAGCCAGAAGCCTTTAAGGAAATAAACTGAGCAGAAACTAATTTAGATGCTGTGTGGAAGCGAAGTGCTGCAGCAGCTCAGACAAGTTAAGATCACTTGGGAAACCTTGCTAAATGGCAAAAGAACCAAGGTCAGACACAAATGCCTAAGCCTGAAACGCGCTCGTTTGAAACGTTTTACACGAGGAGAAAATTCTTTATGAGCCAAAGCAGTTTTGATACATTAAAAAAAAACAATACACTAATTTCTCTGCCAGTGGGCAGCAACCTTTGACCTCATTAGGGTGTAATTGATAGCACCTATGTATGGGCACACTCAGTCTGAATGCGTGATTTGTCGGTTGTGGTAGCAGTTTGGTCGGCATTATTCAGGTTAAGATGAGAACAGCTAAGTTGAGCATGGCCGGGCAGTTTAATCAGGACCCCCTCTAGAAGCTGTGAGATGTCTGAATTGATCTGTCTGGGACGCTTCTGGGTCAGCGGTATGAGTGAGCAGTATGTACGAGAAAGAGCGTGTGTTGAGTTATGAAACAGCACTTGATAATCTTTAGGGCTTCTGTGTGTGTGTGTGTGTGTGCTGATCCAGCTAATGAGCCCAAAGCCATTTCTGTCACTATTCACTTCCCCCAGTACAGCCACTCAAACTGGATGATTGATGTCTCATGCTGGATGCTGGATGCACTTGGTACCCCCCCCCCCGAGTCCACAGACATGTGTTGATCTTCCTTAATTTATCAATGACCCTTGAGTCATTCCACCGATTATCCTTTTTTTCCCAGTGAATTTAGCATTGACTGTTAATAAAAAATAAAAAGAGGCCTACTATTCTTTTGGCTTAATTTTGGTAATATATACTTCTATAGATGCTCATATTAAAAATGGCCAAAGTTTAAAAGAATGATTATATATAAGTAGCAAACGCTCAGGCTTCAGATTGCGCTAAATATTCTGTTTTACCCCCCCCCCACCTAGTTTTTATTCCATATGATAGCAGGATGAGCAGATATCCTTAATGCGGTCATCTCAGGCACACAGCCACAGCTCTGAGTGCAGAAGCCTCACCCACCTGCTGTTCAACCAGTGTACCTGTTGTTCATAATTAATTAGCTTGCACTGGACTGTTGCTCTATTTCTATTTGATTCTGTATCTATACATGAAATAAATATATGAGCGATCACACTGATTCGTAGCTACACAGTGTTTTGTGTGTGGCTACGAGGCTTTGCTTGTCTTCTCTTACTTTCTGCAAGTTTAACCATAAGACTGCACCTGTCTTACTCAACGTATGCTTATTTGGGTTGATTCACAAGAATCTTTTTGTGCCACAGAAATGCTGTCCGTACCTTATGAAAGTCCATCTGTTCTGCTAAATTCACTTTCTTTTCTGTATTTGTTATTCTTTAACAAATTCTTACTTTTATAAAAAAAAAAAAATTTCTCCCAAATATTTTTAGCAGCTGTCAATGTGCCAAAGAAAAGAGGGCATGCATTACTGAGCCAAGCATGATTGATTGAGTGACTTCATATTAAAGTGACCAGTTTTGAAGCCACTATAACAGTGTTCAAGGCAACACCCTGTATATTCAAGGTTAAATTATTACTTGTTATGGTAATGCCCTTCACAGTGTGACGGTACTGGAGCGATATGAAATGTAAATATATGTAAAGCACATTTTTATTGATGTGCAAACAGCTACACTCTCATGGGATGAACGTGTGAGTTAAACTAACCTGTGCCACGGCCACTTGCGTCTGCTGCTGTTGCTGCTGCAGCTGTTGCTGGAGCAGTTGGATCTGGTGGTGCACAGACAACGGGGTGCTGGGTGGCAGCATGCCTGATGCTGGGAGCAGCATCTTGGGGCTGGACAACAGCAGGGAGGCCTCCTCTGAAGCCTGCTACCAGAGAGAAAGGGAGAAAGAAATGAGGTCAGCGTTAAACTGAAAATGCTGCAATGGGAAAGTAATGGAGACGCAAACTTAGTATCAATTTCTTTAAGGGTGGAAAAGCCTTCGGATGAATCATTGCGGAACAACACTAAATGAGCCATCTTTTAATGTTTGTTCTAAAATAATCAAGAAACTGATTGTAAAAGTTGTAAAAGGCACCAATAGTGTACTGTTGTAATAATTTGTGCATGGCATATCCTTCACATCTTATAACAAGAACATTTCCAAATAAACTCGACCATAAAGACGATACACATTATTTCATGTGCTCGATAAAAACAAACATTTTTGTATTAGTTTTCATTAGATTTTGCAGGTGTGCCTGTTAAAGTCTCCATTAAAGTGAATGCACTCATTTCCACTGTGTACTATTCAAACACTCATGAGAAGAAGATGCAAATGCAAAGAAAAAAAAGAAAAAAGAAAAAGAAAATCTATTACTAATGAATAAATACATACAATCAGGACAAGCAAAAGCATCAATAAAATGCCTTGGAGAACGAGCCGTCATCAAAACAACAATCTGAATTTAAAATGTAGAGTTGCTGATTAGTTGCAGCAGTGTGGAATGAGTGGCGCTGCCTGAGAATGCAGATCAGCAGCACTGAAATGCTCCACTCCAACAATAATGAGCTTTGGGAATGACTATTCCTTCCTCCAACGCCGTGAAGCATTGTAACAGTTTCGAGGCTTTAGTAACCAGTCCCACTTCATGCCCTTTCCATCATTCAACTAGCTAAAAAAATGATATATATACATATTTTTGGAGTTATGTCATCCAAATCATACAGTGGCTACATAAATCATCATTGATATTCACTGACGATGATGACATCTGAGCAGGCAAAATCGGGAAATACATTTAAAACACCTGCAGTTCCTGAAATATACGGCCAGATTTCCTTTTCCTTCAGCAGAGAGAGGGATAAAGTGCAGGTATTTAACCACACTCCTAAAAAATTCTTAAAAACAAGTTGTACAGTTGGTATAGAGAATAAAAAAAGCACTCTCAGACCAACACTGAGACCTTGAGAGTACAGCGTTCACGTTATGCCCCAAAGCCATTTAGCAAATGATTGATGCAGGTTGAAGGCCGTGTGGTGCCCCAAAGGTAAAACATTAAGTGCGTTTTGCTGTGATGCACCGGTCACACCCAACTCAAATAAAATCAGCAACCTCTGGGCCTGAAAAACAAAATCAAGTGGCAAAAACTGCAAATCCTTAACGGCCACTCGAGCCCGGCTCCAAAAGTGAGTCAAATTGATTTTTTAAAGACGATTTTATATTGTTTTGGCTTAAAGTTAGAAGCAGGGCTGCTTTGATTGACTGGTGTAACAGCACACACTCTCTACATTGCCTCTCATTTCCAGTTACTAAACTGGACCATCTCACTGTGTTTGTGTGGTTTGAGCCTCTGGAGAGTTTTTAAATGGGTTGAAACATTATAGCTTGCTGTGAGGTACAAAGTGTGCAATCCAGCTTTGATGAGAAAATTTTGTATTTATTAGTCTATTATTTATCACCATCTCAGTGGATACAACAACTTCCTAACCAAACTTTCTTCTTCTTCTTCTTCTGGAGTTTTCTCAGTAGGTTTGACAACAGGGTCTATTAGGGGATTACTGTGGTGGTGAAACTGAGGAGAGCTTTATGCTTGGGATCACATACAGTTTCTTCTGGTGGTAACTACATAGAAGGGGCTATTCAGACTTTCTGGGCTTTTTTGAGTTAAGTACCACTCGCCAGTAACCACCTGAAGACTAGGGATGAGAGTATGTAGTTAGTCTATATTAGATAGACTGGGTTGGGGGAAAACTCCAGTGTGTTTTGGGCTAACATGACTGATTTTGATAGGCACTTGTGGGCTCAAAGTTTCATGGTGATTTTGGAAGTTTGTCATGGCTCCTCTGGTAGAGAAATTTATTCAGCAATACGTAACTGAACGAAGTAACTTACACATA
>JAMQGT020011303.1:0-17119 GCA_024447675.2 Pterophyllum scalare
CGCACAGGTCAGGCTCTTATATAAATAAAGTCATGTGCACTACGGTTGGCTGTAGGTCGTCTGAATTGGAAGGTTGCTGGTTCAGTCTGCGATGCCAAAGTATCCGTGTGCAAAATACTGAACTCCAGGACCTGTCAACCCATGGGAGTGTGAATTTGTCGTGGTCCTGAGCTGTTGGCCCAGCTTTGTGTTTGTTTTTGATATTCGGTAGATATGACTGTTTAGTAAATATTGCATTGCTATAATGACTAATTCACTGAAGAAAAATCATTTACATTATATTATATTTTAGTCGACTGAATCGACTTTAGATTTAGTCGACGATATTCTTACACTAGTTAGTCGACCAAAACTAGAGTAACACTAAAACCGTTCAGATGACTAAATTATGACTAAAAGTAAATCACATGTATGTCAAAAGACTATGAATAAAACTAAATCAACATTTGCTGTCAAAATGAACACTGGTTGCTTTATGAACGCTGCACCTACAATAAGATTCATGTTTCCAAATCCAGTAAAAACTACAGATCCTCATCAAGCTGATTCAAATGAGGAATTATTTTTTACAGCCTGTAAATAAATTTTGGAAATAAAGTAAGACAAGCTGTATCAATACTGCCTGTTTGGGGAAAAAAAATGTTTATTTATTTATTGCCTAGTGTTGCCAAGGCATCAAGGCATGGATACCCATGTGTATCAGTAGTAGCATTTGTCACCACGGGATGATGGCAGGCTTTTTGAATGAGGTTCTCCTGAATAGTTTCCCTTTTCTGAATAGAACCTTTGCAAGTCTTTGAACATGCTGGAAAGGCAGCCGTCACCACCTTTAGCTTTAAGCATGTTTACCCCCGAGTGTGGTGGTGTAAAATTAAAACCAATTCTCAATACAACCATGTGCCAGCAACCTTTAGCAGCAAAAACCAGCAAAAGCTCTGCAGGTGTTATTAAAAATGAACAACTGCAACTACTCCAACGGTAGTACCAACACTATATGCTACAGCAGGGGTGGCCAACTCCAGGCGCTGAGAGCCGGTGTCCTGCAGATTTTAGATGTGCCCCTGATCCAACACACCTGAGTCAAATATAGAATTAGCAGGACTCTGGAGAACTTGACTGCATACTGAGGAGGTAATTCAGCCATTTGATTCAGGTGTGTTGGATCAGGGACACGTCTAAAAGCTGCAGGACACCGGCCCTCGAGGCCTGGAGTTGGCCACCCCTGTGCTACAGTGTCATCATCTGATCAAATGGCACCATCTTGTGTCTCCAAGCTGTTACTAGAGGAGAAACGCAAACATTTCTACATCTTAAACTACACCCTCATTCAGTACTAATACTGCAAATTCAATTGTAACTTGTACTGTTAGAACTGCTATAAAAACTAGAAGTCCTACAACAAAATGTTCCTGGTTATTACTGCTTTACAGACTTCAGCCTCACATCCACAAGTATGGCATTCACTGCATCTATTACTAGCTTAGGACAACTATCTTTAGTACAAAATCTACTTATACACATGACGAGAGCAGCTATCGGTGACTTTAGTATCTTGGTGATGGAGGGACAGTTTTATATCTGGATGGCTCTTTGGAGGAACAGAAACAATAGAAAGAAGAATCAGCATTTTTAGTTACAAAGGGAGAGGCCAGCCGTGCTTCAGGCTCATTTTTGTGACTTGTGATCTCGTTGTTTTGGTCACTGCCCAAAGCTTGTGACCATAGGTGAGGGCAGGGCTTTCACACAGCGCTCTCTTCACCACGACGGGCCCCCGCTCCCCTGTCCACTCATTTTTGAACACCCTGAGATACGTAAACTCCTCCACTCTTGGCAGCAATTTTTATTTTTAATATTAATTAATATTGCTTGACATCATGCGTACTAATGGATGGGGACCACCTGGGAACTCCAGGTACCATTAGGAGTGGTTGTATCTCAGCAGGTAAAGCAGATCACCTGCTGACTGGAAGGTTGGTAGTTTGATCCTTACCTGTTCTGGTCAGCTGCATTACTTATGATTTTCTTTTATATCAAACAAAAAAAAAAATAGATGGATGGATGGATGAATGGATGGAAATGATCTTCTCTGAAAATCAAGCTCTAAATATTGCTGCCATTCCCAACCCAGCAGCAAATCATATTTAGAATAAAAGGTTTCACCAATCAACTGAAATAACAACAACTAGAGCAGAAAAATGGAAACTGAAATGTTGTGTATTGAGAAAGCTGTCAGATCTGCTCTATCGCCTGAGCCAAAGCCTCCCACAACCTAGAGAGTCATTGATCAATCTTTGGCACCTTGTATGAAATATATGAATATATATATATATGAATGGTGAATACTGTGACTTCTCTGGCAGCAGCTGTCAGTATTTAAAAACACTAAAGTTGTGTAAAGACACCACAATCGACATGCTCAGTGCACGAGCAGCTTCAGCATCCAGAACAAGGCAGAATGGTCTGAAAGCCGCTCTGAGAGTTAAGTGCTCCACACTTCCTTTTTCATGTGGTCACTTTGCATGATGTGATGCCTGATAAAAAACACGACAAATACCAAGAAAATAGGGAAGTCAATGTTGTTCACCTTCAGCCTGAACTCAGCAGTTTGTGTCAATATGACAGACTTGGAGAGGCTTTCTGCTGCTCGATCGTCACAAGCAGCAGCTTCAATGACAACATGTCTGTACATGAAATCTTTAAAGTCACCCCAGGAGAGGAAGTAGTAGTAGGGTTACTAGATGTAACAAAAAAAGTCTAAACAATTTTAAAAATCTTCCTTATTTCAACATGTCTGACCTGATCCAGTGGCACCAAGCTGTTTCCACATTTCTACACCTTTAACCTTATTACAGGTAAATATGATGCACTTATTAAAAACAACATTAAGACTAAAGAGGGAAATGTCTGTAAATGGGACCTTTGACCATGTGGTTACATTTATCAACTTAATAAGAATTAGGAAGCTTGGGTGTGTGGTTTGTGACTAGCATGTTTTTGTGACAAATGTTGTGTTTGGATTTTTTTTGTGTCCCTATACAAACTTCAAAAAATAATGAATAAAAGAAAGATAACCTGAAACGAATAAACCGACTCAAAATAAACTGAAAATAAACATTTAAAATGAAATTTAAAAAATGAAAACTAATAAAAACAAACAAAACAAAGAACAAACAAAAAACTTTGACTAGAACAACAACTTTATTACAGTGGGAAAAGCAACAAGACGAGGAGAGCAGAGGAGTGTGGCATCTCTATTACTGTAACACTGCAATTATACCATATGATAACTCAGATACTACATATCCACTTCTATTGTATACTGTTAGTGCTGCTTTAAAGCCTACAGCTCCTACAAACCTCTGGTAAAGTTTTACATCATAACTGCAATGCTGATAACACAAAGACTAGCCAACAACAACAAATGCACAGAAAAGCATCTGCCCAACTTCTGATGAAGGGTGAAGTCGTCTTTCAGTGATGGTTTGCTTGCTGGGAGGGGTCATCTGTACCCTACAAGGGAACATAAGGGAAGTATCAGTACTATGAAGTAGTGATAGTGGTAGTGTCTGCAGCAGCAGCAGGCGCAGTCGCAGAGCGATTAAAGGTGGACAAGGAAACAGCGAAAGCATCCATTGTTTAACTTATTGAGATAGTTAGTTTGGCAGAGCTGATAAAATGACCCCCCCCCCACACACACACACTGCTGGTATAAAGTTGGATTTTTTGAAAACGTCTGTATTTCTGCTGTGAAGGTGAACGTTTTCACAGGGGAGTCTGTGGGGACTGACTTGTTTTTGGAGAATGCCTCAAGTGGACATTAGAAGAATTGCACCTTTTAGTTCTGACAAATCCTGTACCCTGCCTCTCGCCCTATGGCAGCTATGATAGGCTCCAGCCCCCCCGCAACCCTGAACAGGATAAGTTGAATTGAATGGATGGATGGATGGATGGATGGATGAATGGATGGATGGAGTTCTGACTAATCTTCAGGCCTGGAGGTCACCACCCACGCCAGGTGGATTTTCTAGTTGTGTTTTCTTAGATTTTCTCAGTTTTGATCATCAGTTTGCTATTGTTTGGGTGTCCTGATATTAGTTTTTGTATTTCATTCTGCTTTTCCTTTGTTCTTTTCTTCCTCTGTCCGTGCTCCTGTTTAGCTTTCCATTTCATCATGTTTACTTCCTGTTTTATTTTGGCAGTTCCTTGTCCTGTATTTTGTGTTTAGCTTTACTTCTTTTGTGTCATTAGTGTCATTTTGTTCGACCGTGCCTCATCTTCCCCAGCTGTCTCTCTTTTCCCTCATTACCTAGTGTGTGTGTTTAAGGTCTCAGTGTTGTTTAGTTCTTTGTCGCATCATCATCTGTTTTTCCCCTAGCTGTGTGTTCCCCTGGGTCGTGTTTTTCCTTTTGTCTCCCAGGGTTGGTTCAGTTTTGTTACTGCATTTCAAGTTTTTGTATTTGTGAGTCTCCAGCAATAAAAGCTGCTGGAGTTCAGCTCCACCTCGCGTCCTGCTTTTGGGTCCACCTCTGCCAGCCGCACAGCCTAAGCGTAACAATGAGTGTAAAGGTTTGCTTGTATTTTGGGTTTTCTGTAATTGACAGCAGGTCAAAGGTCTACATACAGGCTCAAATACACACACACACACACACACACACACACAACTGGCAACAAAGGTATTGTTAGTAATAGCAGTGCGTTGATTACCTCCGCAGCCTTCAGTGACCTTGGAATCTCATAGATATGAAGTGAGATATTGTCCTCCTGGTCGTTACATTTTTTCCTCTTCAAGCACAGCAATATGAAAATAAAACCTGACAATAGATCACAGAGTCACTTCACCTTCAAACTCACTGGTGTACCAGGTTCTCATGATGAATATGTGAAAATGACATTTAAGCTGCAAGTCCTGTGATTCACAGCAAAATGCAAATTAGATGAACTGTCTGATGGAGAGCTGTATGCTAATGATACACTGATTTCTGTGCACAGCTGTACAAAGGAGAAAGCTACTTTGCAACCTGCAACACTGACTAAGTATAGTACAAAATCAATTATGACTCAAGTTAAGTGTGACCAGAACTGTTATTTGCACTTCTTGAAAACTCTATGGACAATACCAGAGATCAAGATATCAAGACTAAGGTATATGGATTGATTTTAACTGTTCATTTGTCATATGTGTCAATATTTTTTTCTTTAATTATTAGAAAAATTACCAGCCTGTAAGGCTATCTCTAATCTATTAAAGTTCTGAAATAACACACTCACTTATCATCAGAACAAGGAAGGCAAGAATTGAGACAGATATGATGATCAGCTGACTTTTGATGCACTTGTTCTCTGGATTGCTGGCAGGCTTAGTGACATCTGGAAAATAAAAGGAATAATAGAATAAGACTTTTATTGTCATTATACATACAACAAAATTAATCATTATACATTCAACGAAATTGCATTCAGACAACCACCCAAGAGAAGGACAGATAAGACTAACATAGAGGAGATGGGTCTCCGCAGCCGCTGCCCCCTTAGGGCGCCGCCGCTAACAATCAATCCCTGAAAAAAGGAAAACAGACACACCGTAGGGGAGTTAGGTTAAAAAATTCATCTGGTACTGTGCTCATCGTGAGGACCGTATCAGGGTACAAAAGAGCATCTGTCACACAGTGAACTGGAGAGATATGACTTCCAGCCTCAAGGCCGATCAGGGAGCCGAATTCCTGATAATGCAGATGTTGTTTTGGAACAGTCTGATTGTCATTTTCCAACAGCCTTCAGTTCACTGTCCTCCACCACCAGCGCTGAGAGACACACAGATCTCCAAGAGCTCCACGAGTCGAGGACGTAACCGACAGGGTCTGTTCCACTTAAACACAGGCTCCCCTTTCCCCAATCTCATAGTGGAGAAAATTGAGGGCCCAGTTTGCCAGATCCATGTTGTTTTTAAATCTTATTCTTATTCGGTCAGTGTGTAAAAGAGGCACTTACAGCAAGCAGCAAGCAGGAGAGATGGGGGAGGGCAGGAAGGCAGGAGAGAGATCATCTCCTTCAGGGAGGAGGGGGGAATTTATTTATTTTTTTATCAAAAGAATTAAGAAGCTCTTATACTTAGTTTATTCTCACTGGTTAAAGGACCCAAAAGCAGCCTTTTATTTCAGGCTGATGCAAAGGGAGAATGCACAGGATGGACAAACAGCTGCTGCCACAATGACTGATGGGAAAGAAAAGACTATTTATACACAGGTGGAGATAATCAGTGAAGTGGGAATGGGAGGGTCATGGGATGCAGACAATGAGACAAGAGGAAGGAATTAAAACAAAACAAGATACGAGAGACAACTCACAGGTAAAACAGGAAGTGAGAAACACTAAACAGGGAAGCTCAAAAACAAAAGACAAGACGATGAAACAGGAAACACCAAGGGAACAAATAACCTTCAATAGAAGCCGAAACTTGAACTATAACAAAAACCTCAAAGGACTAAGGTCACATGACAATCAAAACATTAATAAGAACCAAACTAAGGCCTGATTTAGACTTCTGCGTCAGGACATTGCAGAGCCTATGTACGGAACTGGAAACCACTTGAACCCTAATCATCAGTCACAATCCTTGTGGGCTCTGTAGCTACATTTTTTGAGAAGTTAACATCAGGTGGCCATGTAGGGTTCAGAGGGACTCCTTGGTTATATATCCCCGCAAAGACCAAGAAGCAAAGACCCAGAAGTCTAAATCAGGCCTAAGACCAAAACAGAGAGCAATACCTCTAAACCCTTGTTCCAAAAGGTAGGACAATACTTTTACTGTTGTAAAACTGTAAAACACTTTTCAGATCTCAAACTCACAATAGCGCCTGTATTTCCAGCTACAAAACACGCATCTCTCTCCTCCATCTATTGTTTGTGTTTGTGTTGCTGTGTGTTATTATTGTCCTCATGCTGAAAATGGGACTTAACTGTTCCATCGGCCAGACGCCACTCCCCGAGACGCAAGAAGAAAGCAAAAATATGTTTTTACTAAGGAAAATGACAAAAATAGTGAAGCACAATGACTTGGATACATTACTTTAATCTGATTACTAGACTAGAATAGTAACGCATTAAATTACTTGTTATGGAAAAAGTAGTCAGATTAGAGTAATGGGTTACTGACATCACTGCTTATTAGTGCCTAGAAACTCAGACTTAAGAACATGCTTCAATGCTCTTGTGACACAGCAGTATAAGGAGTGGTGCCATTTTCCCTCAAATTCAAAGTTTCAGAAGGTAACAAAAACGTTTCACCTCTGTGTTTGAGATGCTGTCGGCCAATTCAAAATGTGCTTTGTTGCAAATGGTGCAGGAGATCCCAAAACTAACTAATCCTATAGTTTACAGCAATAAAGTCAAATAAAATGTACTTACTTGAGACGAGGCAGAAAATCTCCACAAACTGAAGTTTAGCATCTGACGCCCTGTCACAGAAGTAAAGCCTGCTGTCCTCCGCTGTCGGGTTTTTAATCACGAGTCTGAATCCCTGGACTGAAAATTTGGTTTCCAAATCAGGAGAACAGCAGGTAGAGCCTGCTGAAGACAGATTTTGGCTGATACATGCTCTGAGCTGACTGAAGAGCTCCACGTACCGGTGTGTGTCTGAACTCCCACTGGAGCAAACTAAAGTGACCTCTGCCCCCAGCTGCCCTCTATCCTCGGTCATGTTCTCGGCCTCTGCACAGAGCACAACCTCCAACAGGATCATCCACAGGAGAACCATGATCAGCTTCAGCATCCAGAACAAGACGTAGTGGTCTGACAGCAGCTCGGCTCTGATGAGACTTTACATGGTGATTTCATGCAGTGTGATCTCTGATAAAAATACCCACAAACACAGTTCTCACAGGAAGCAAAGCATTGTCACCTCCAGACTGTGCACTTTGGGTTAATAGAGATTTTAAAATTAAACCTTCATGCTTCCTTCTGCTGTTCAGTAGTGGCAACAACAGTAAGGCTATGTTACTCTTACCTGTGAAACCTCTGCTTCCTGTTTGCTGCGATCAAAGCCATCTAAGAATTTTTAATTACAGTCTCTGGTTGTTGGTGGCTGTCTCAGCCATGCTGCCAAAGAGCAGGGAAGAAGAAAGAAGGAGTAAAAATATGAGACAATATTTGCCAACATACTCTGGATGGATGCACATGTAGTTATTGTATTTCCTGACTTCCACCTGGCTATTATTTATTCCTGACTATGTAAATAACATTGACACATTTGTCAGAAAGTCTCTTTATATTTCAGCTGTCTCATCATGTAGTGCATCACAATGGCAGGACTAGACTTGGTTTTAACTGTCCATACTGATACCAGGGGCTGAGCCTCAATAGCCAGTTACTTCCAGGCCCAATTCTGGGCCAGACACTTCTTGGGACCCTTCTCCAATTCAGGGAACATACAGTGGCCATAAGTGGCGATATCAAAGCTATGTTTCACCAAACTCCGCCTGCGGCCATTGGACAAACCTCTACTTCATTTGCTGTGGAGAGCCATGAAAAGGGAGGTGGAACCGAGTGTGTAAAAGTGGCAGGTCCTCCCTTTTTGGTACGACATACAGCAGTGGCCTATCTGCGTACACAAGATTCCCAAGGCAGAGTTCATGTGGCATTTGGAATCGTGAGGTCAAGAGTAAGCCCACATAAGTAAATCTCCATGCCACGCCTGGAGCTGTGTGTGGCCCTTGCAGGAGCACAACTATAAGCACCTCACAGACAACAATTCCTTTCACCGAGTGTTGTAGCTGGACTGAAATTGTTGAAGCTACTCATCAGTTCCTCCACAGGGCAGCCCCTGATCACCAGAGTAGTACTATGACAAGGTAGTAGTATGTGTCAAGGTTTTGATTGACGGGGAGATTATATTCATAAGGGCACAGTTACCAGGACAAGCACATTTTGTATTTCAATAAAATTAAAGCAAGTGGGGATGTGCAACAATTACTCGATGGTGTGAAGCAGGAAATGTGACTGCAGGACCGCAGGGTGGCCAGCTGCTATTCCTTTTCAGTGACATGGAAGTATTTGAATAGATGAGTGTAACTATTCCAAAAGGGGGAGCTCTTACAGGTGTGTCAGACTTTGTTATGAGCTTAGAGGAAGAAGAGCTTTCAGGAAGGCGTGTGTGTGATGTGGTAGTGATGGTAATCCAATTTAAAAAAGCTAGGAAAGAGCAGCACCTTCAACAGCAGCACGCCTGCACCTGAGGCCAGTGAGCAGCAGAGGCAGTACTGACTAAGGGGAGAAAAAAGCAGTACTTGTGGCCCTTGCTTTAGTAGACAATAACAAACAGGTTTAATTATAGAGACAAGTTTGTGTAGTTAAACTTGAGAGCTGATTGTTTGTCACCATCAGTTCAAGTGGCTCCATCTTGTGTCTCTGAGCTGTAACTGCAGAAAAACTCAATCATTTCTACAAGTTTAACTTAAGTTTTTATTTCACAAACATTAAGTCAAAATAGTACATGAGGTGACACATCTAGTACTGTGACTAGTACTAAAACACTGCTACAGTATGAAATACACCCTCTGGTAGTACTCGGGGCGATACTACATTACAGACACTTTGACTTGAACTGCAGTCTTTTAGTACGCAGTGAAATAAATAAGCTAATGCAGGCGTGGCACTTGTAGTGCTGTAACACTGCTACAACATAAACTACACACTCTGATACTAATCACACTAATTATACTACAAATACAACTATATCTTGTACTATTAGTACAGGTCCTGCTACACGTACAACCCAAAACCCTGGTTATAGCTTTTAGTATAATCTCTGACAACGTTTACATCATAATTAGAAGCCCTGCTACCATCCATGTTGCAATAGAAGAGTAAAAGCAGAAGTGCAAACAGTGCAGTAGTTGCAGCAGTTACTGCTATGACTGTGAGGCGTCTGTCGTCGATCTTTAGATGTCGGCAGAATCCTCGTAGAACAGCCAGGAAGAAGCATCAGCATTTTTACACACAAATTCTGTCACAGTACTGCTACAAAAACTACAGCTCCTATTATTACTCCTGTGAGTGCAACTGCTAAATTTATGCTATCACAAATATTACTACTACCTCCACTTGGTACCAGTACTGCAAACTGATCCCTTAAAGCCTGAAAGACTGCCCAGTTTGAAACTTTTAGTACAAAATCCAACTTACATACTCGGATGACAGCAGCTCATTTTTAAAGCACATTAAACCTCCATGTGAACTTCAAGTTTTATGCAGGTATTTTCTAACAATGCACATAATGCACCCTATAATACTACACAGGGGGTCCAGTTACTGGCTGCAGAGGGAAAAGCCAGTTAAACTTGAGGCTGACAACAACAAATAACTGCAGGAAGTCTTTCAGTGACGTCTTCCTGGGTATTGGATGACTTTACCCTGAAACAGAACACAAATAATGAGTACAGAGAAGGAGCAAACTGCAGTAATACTTTAAGCAGTAGTGGCAGTGCCAGTACCATTAGCAATGACAGAACAGTTAATCATGATATTAGGGTGGCTGTGGCTCAGAAGGTTGAAGCAGGTCATCAGACTGTTGGTTGCTCCAGTCCACATTATGCACTGAACCCCTCAGTGCTTAAAGTCACAGAATAAAGTGCTGTCTGAATGCACGAATGCAGTTTGTAGTAAAAAACACTTGTCTTTAAATGTAACCTTTTCACCACTGCCAGAAGTGACCATAACCGGACAACAGGGTGAAGCACGGCTAAGTAGCATGACGGCATCTGCCGGTGTGGACCTCCACCAAGGGTAAAGTCAGGCTTGAAGCCTTCACACAGATTAGATTAATCAGATGGAGCTGGTGCTTCTCACAGAGGCTGAATGCTTTCTGAAGCCTTCATGGATTAAAGCATGTGACTCAGGTCTGATGGAGCGTCCATCATTAGGAGCGCTGACAGTATGAGTCCTGTCAGGAACAGCAGTGGTTGGTTTACCTGCATAGCCCACAGCGTCTCGGCGTTCTCGTAGATGTGCACTGAAGGATTTTCCTCTTCCTTGCTGCTGCCTTTCCTCTTCAAGCACAGCGCTATCAAAACCCCACCTGCCAACAGACCAGTGAGTCAGTTCACCTCCAAACTCACGGCCTCGTAGGATGTCTCATGATGATCGTATGAAAATAACCTGTCCTGAAAATCCAGCTCTGAGCAACGCTGTGATTCACAACAGCAGCAAATTATCTGAAGCAGAAGAACAATTAAACTAAAAGTAAAACTGAGAAAGACAGAATGATATCATCCACTATGTAAACTAAACTGATGATGTGCAGGATATGTTGTAATTTTAGTATTTGGACACATTTCTTACAAACATCCCCCCTGATGACACAAAGTGTTGTAATATCCGTTCTTCTTCTGGAAGCCTCCCCCTCATTAATACACTGTATTTCACAAGTTTAATTTTCAGGAAACTCAGAAACTAAAACAAACTAATGAAAAAGAGTTGAAAATAGCAAACTATAATAGTTCTGTTAGACGAGTTCTTGGTGAAGCCATCTTCAGCTAATAAAAAATACGTGAAATACACCAAAGCACTGGAATTCATTCATGATAGAGCAACAGGGCTAGAATGATTCATGACTCAAGTTAACAGTGACCAACACTGTTAGTCTGCAAAGCACAGGTTAGTATATCAGGGCAGAATGAATGGGCTGTGGCCGTGACACACTCACCCATTATTAGAATGATGATGGCGGCGACTGCGACAGCTATGATGAGGACGTGCTTACCCATGATGTAGCTGCTGGGCACAGTGACATCTGGAAAAAGAGGAACAAAGAAGAACTGAGAAAAGAGAAAGTAAAAGGAAAATGGTATTTCTTTAAAACAGTTACAGTTATTATAATGTTTCCCATGAAATCAGTGGATTTTGGTGACACATGCAGCGTTCACTGGAAGTAATAATTCTGGAAACATTGGATGCCTTATGAAATCCATCCCTGCAGAAGATTCGCATCACTCAGAGTGGCTGTGGGTGAGAGATATGTATCTGTGAAAACTTTCCTCAACCCAGTGGCAGATGGGAAATGTAAACAGCACTGTGCACTGTGGGAGCACCACACCACCTGATGGCATGTGACGTGTACAGAACACGTGTAGATCACAGAAAATCCTGCAATAAGGTGGCGGACATGCATGTTTATTGTGGTGTGCCCCGGATAGCGGTGGATCGCTGTGGTAGTAGGACATACTGACAGCAGAGCGATCACTGCATCCACTTCTGAAGCCTGCATCATCCTCCACCTTCAGTCTGACTGCGGACTGATGGCAGACTGATTGCAGACTGATGGCAGACTGATTGCAGACTGATGGCAGACTGATGGCAGACTGATGGCAGACTGATGGCAGAATGATTGCAGACTGATTGCAGACTGATGGCAGACTGATGGCAGAATGATTGCAGACTGATTGCAGACTGATTGCAGACTGATGGCAGACTGATTGCAGACTGATGGCAGACTGATTGCAGACTGATGGCAGACTGATGGCAGACTGAACACGTGCATTACAGAGCCATCATGGACTCATCACGACCTCAATGAGTACTCATACATGCGCTCCTGTCCACACCCAAAACAATAAGTAGATTCATTTAATAGATGCTGGGACTCATGTATCAACACCACCTCCCTTTCTGTGTAATAGAAACAAATAAATACCCATACGCACCAGAAAGGAAAATATTGTGTTTCTGTGAACAGCTCCCTGTACTGTGGATCACAGCCTGATATTTATTTAAACTGCAAACACAATTAAACCATTTTAAACATCCGCTTAAAATCTGCCTGAATATTATTATTTATTTTTTACCTTCATTGCATAATTAGGTTTGTGATGATAATACTCTATTTCCTCATTCTTTCTTGGTTGGAATCTGTTGTTATTTATTTAATTGAATGATGAAGTCCAAGCACACTGAAACATTAGTTCAAAAATAAATTCAAGTAAATGTTAGATTCCACCTCCAGGCCCACGCATACTCACATCCACAGGCATTAGGACTGTAACTGTAGCCCAGGGGTTAAGAAAAAATATGCACATGCAAAAATCTCAAATTGTCAAACCCCAGTAAGAGGATGTGGTCACAGTTTTCTTAAACATGTGTTAAAATAGGAAAAACAGAAAACAGAGACCCTGTTAGCCAGCTAACAATGTTCTTTGCTCTGAATGGACCACGAGGCCTGAAGACCAATACTTTGGTCCTCATCCTTATAGCTTTAAAGTAAGAGTAAAACTGTGCTACTTACCTGAGACGAGGCGGAAAGTGTCCACAAACTGAATGCTGCCTCCTCTCCTGATGCCACAGTAGTAAAGCCTGCAGTCCTCTGCTGTCAGGTTCTTAATCCTCAGGCTGTGTCCCATGATTGAATATCTGGTTTTAAATTCAGGAGAGCAGTAGGAAGGGACTGAGGAAAAACTGCGGCCGATACACACTCTGAGCTGATTGTGGATCTCTATGTACCAGTGTGTGTCTGAACTCCCACTGGAGCAGTTTAGAGTGACCTCTGCCCCCAGCGGCCCTCTGACCTCGGTCACGTTCTCGGCCTCTGCACAGAGCAGGACCTCCAATAGGATCATCCACAGGAGGACCATGATCAGCCTCAGCATCCACAACAGGACTGACAGCAGCTCGGCTCTAATGGGACTCTAAGAGGGAAGTGCTCTACACTTCCTATTTCACACACTCCCTTCAGCTGACGTGATGACTGATTCAAAGGAAAAAGAAGACACAAATACCAGGAAATGCTCAGGAAGTCAAACTTGTCTAATCCTAGCTTGGTTAGGTTACAGTGACAGATATTCAGCTTTTCTTCTGCAGCCGGTGACGTTTTAATGATAATAATGCAATAATACGGTATAAAGCTACTAAGCCCTTAGACCATTGTGGTTATTGTAGTTCCTAACAAAACCACTAAAGTTAAAGAAAGAGGAAATATCATTTCATTTGATAACAGTCTGAAATTTTAGTCTTTATCATTATTGTTTATCATACAATAAACATCAAAGGTGTGTGTGTGGCTGCATGACAGAAAGTGTTGTGTCTGGATTTCATTGAGTCTTCTGGACTTCTTAAATCTCCCACTGACAAATCCCCGCCCAGTAAAATGACTTTTAAAATACCAGCCCTGAAACACGTGAACCAACCTGAAAAGGACCTGAATCAAAAATTTGAAAAAAACTGAATTAAAATCTACTGAAAAAATATTGCATTATTAAAAACTTTGACTTAAACTGCAATTTTATTACACATAGAAACACACAAGCAAAACGTACAAATGAGTGTGGCACTTCAACAACATGAACTACACCCTCTGATGGTGCTGATACTACAAATCCAAGTCTATCATATATTATTAGTACTGCTATGAAAACTACAGTTCCCGTACTGGTTATTACTGATGCCTTTAGTATTACTACATCTATCATACGATCATAAATGTTGTAACCGCCTCTCCTTCGGGTACATACCACAGTAAACTGAACCGTAGTTTGGAAGCTAGCATGATTCAGACTCTCTTAGCGTTTGTCAAATGTACTTTGTTACAGTTTTGTTACATGTTCAGCCTACCATCTAAGACTTTTATATGATTTTAAAGTTTTATAGCAAGTACAAATTTTCATTGTATACTTGTGTACAATGATAATAAAGTTGAATCTAATCTTATCCAAGCAATGCTGATGATACGCCAGTAGCTTCAACAAAAGCCAAGAATGGTGATGTCTTCATGGTGAGGAGATGATCGTCTACCCTGAAACACACATGAGTAATGAGTACAGTGAAAAGGTAGCACTGTGGCAGTCCTTTAACAGTCACAGTGATGGTAGCATTAGCAGCAATAGCTGTACGGACCAAACGACTGCTTATTTCTGCTGTAATGGTGAACAGTTTAACATGGGACTCTGTGGGAGCTGACGAGTCTTTGGAGCCAGACTCAAGTAAACATTAGTGGAAAAGCAGTTTTGTCCGTTTGACTTTGATTTTGAGGAGAACTGTTCATTCCTGGTTGATACTTTGGTTTGTGAACTTCTGAAGCTCCCAGTTTGGTTTTTGGTCATCTTGATCTTTGAAGCCAGACGTCCCAAAACAGGCGTGGCCTTATCTGAGGAAGCCTTACATCGCTATTGAGTAGCAATTTATCAATCACAAAGGCAGCCCTGCCCCTACTTGATCTTTTTTTCTGGCACTAATGAAACTGTGCTTCCCAAAGTAAAGCTCATATTTTATTCAGTGAGACCTGAAACTGTCTACCGAGGCCATAAACTCACAAGGAAAGTGTTTACTGACCTCACTGGATGGAGTCTTGTTTCAAACAATAATATGCAAAGAAGTAAAATCCATGATTGAACAGCTTGTAAACTGCCTTTAGCAGCAATAATTAGAAATGTTTGACATGGTAGCGATGTGTTATGATTGGTGGCTTTACTGGACATGCAGGTGAAAGGAAAGGGTGGGTATGGTGTTCAGGAGAGAACTCAGAAGAACAGATGATATGGATTTTGTGAAAAAGATGGAAAGGGCAGTACTGAACACTTATGTGAAGAGGACAGAGTAACAGAGGATGATGTATAAGAGTGGAGGATGGTGCACACAGGTGGACTACATCTCGCGCAGAAGGTTCAGTCTGAAATAGGAGACTGCAAGGCGGTGTCAGAGGAGAGTGTAGCTAGCAAACATCAGTTGGTACGACTTTTAGGACGACTTTGGAAGAAGAAAGAATGTTGCACAGAGCTGAGGCAGGACTTGAGACAGGCTGTGGGTGGTAGGAAAGAGTCTCCAGCTGAAAGTACAGTTGTAGTGCTGAGGGAAACTACCAAGAAAGTGTTTGGTGTATCCTCTGGAGGTTAGCAAAGGAAAAGGCTTATAATGAGGCTGGACACATGTATGAGTGGCAGGACTTGTATTGATTGTCTAGGCAGAGAGAGAGAGTTGGAAAGGATGTGCAGCAGGTTAGGGTGATTAAGGACAGAGATGGAAATGTACCAGTGAGGGTGCTTAGAAGGTGGGAGCAGAACTGAAGGAAAATGAGCGAGAAAGAGGGGGCTGGATCAAAGACGGTTGATGAAACAGGAAGTGCAGAAAAAAGTGTGGACAGCTATGAAGATGATGGAGACTGGAAAGGTGGTTAGTCCTGATAAAACATCTGTGGGCATACGCAGATGTGTAGCAGAGAGGCCAGTGGGGTTTTTGATGGAGAAGTGCAAAGAAGGTCAGAAAGAGCAGCGCTGTGTCTTTGTGGAGCTAAAGATGGAGTGTGATAGGGCACCAAGACAGGAACTGTGGACCTGCACGAGGAAGTCAGGACAGACGTGAGGTGTGCAGTAGCAGTGACAGGTGGGTTCGAGGTGGGGGTGGGATTACATCAGGATCGGCTCTGAAGCCCTTCCTGTTTGCAGTGGTGATGGACAGGCTGACTGATGGGGTCAGGCAGGAGTCTCCATGGACTATGATGCTTGCAGACAACACTGTGATCAGTAGTGAGAGTAGGGAGCAGGTGGAAGAGAGCCTGAAAAGGTGGAGGTATGCTCTGGAGATAAGATGGACGAAAATCAGTATAAGCAAGACAGAATACGTGTGTTTGAATGAGAGGGAGGCAGATAAACCAATGAAGCTTCAAAGAGCATAATATCTGGGATCAACCAGAGAGTGTAGGCAGGGTGGAGTGGGTGGAGACGAGTGTCAGGGGTGATTTTTACTAGAAGTATAACAGCAAGAGTGAGACGGCAGTGAGACCTGCTCTGATGTATGGTTGGAGATGGTGGCGCTAACATAAAGACAGGAGGCAGAGCTGCTGGGAGTGACCAGGATTAGAAATCAGTCTGTCAGAGGGACAGCTCAGGTCGGGCTGATTGTGCAGATGTCCTTGATAAAGCACAACCAGATACATGCAGAAACACTAAAGCTAGAGGCAATGCTGAGATGGTTTGGCCATACAGTATATATAATAGGGATAATGGCAGAGAAGATTTGTGGATGTGGTGAAGGAGGACATGCAGAGACAGGGTTGGTCTGACTTTGGGGAGAAACTGTAGCATTGTGATCATTCACACCAGCAATACTGTAACCTGAACGAAGTAAAATAAGCCACATAACA
>JAMQGT020011304.1:0-14163 GCA_024447675.2 Pterophyllum scalare
GCTAGAAACAGGAGCATCTAAAACGCAAACAATTCTCACATGGTTTCACAGAAAATAATTGGCCAATTCTCCATTTGATGCCCTGCTCACATTTACGCTCCCCTCACGCCATTACCCCGCACTCAGCTCTGTGCTCACTATGATCAAAACACTCCTCTCACCATGTCTCGGTCCAAATGAGAGGAAATGAGCGCCATGTCTGCTCATCTTCAGCATGATGATGCTGTCATTAGTAGAGCACAGGGAGAACCGATGTTTGTAAGCTATGGAGGGATGAGTCAAACAGGCCTCTGAACTGTGGTGGGCGTCAAATAGACAAGCCAGTGCAGTCAACAGCTGCTTCTTCTGCTGCCACAGGCTTCTCCGGTGCCTGCTTACATGTAGGGGCAGTGTATGGCCCAAACACACATGCAAAACAAGGAAAACAAATGACGAGAGATATGAACGCCAACATGTATGAAAACATATGACCCAAAGCATAAAAACAACAAAATAGAACTTCTCAAAATTTAAACTGATGCTTGTAGCTGCAAAAAAAGATAAATTACACAAAAATTTAGAAAACACCAGTGTGACAAAGCAGGGTGACTTTTATGTGAAGACCTTGTGCATTTCTACAGTCAGTTTCTCACTCACAGGGACAAAATGAAGATTTTTATCAGAGAGAGAGAGAGATTCTCAATTGCTTTAAGCTTAAATGCATACTGGTAGAATGTCAACAAATAGTCAAAATCTTGCGTATTCTAACAGGACAAACATTACCATCCAGATCAAGTTCAAAACTAAAAAGAACAAACAGCTAGCAACTCAATTTTACAAAAGGAATGCCGTCAGCCCCCAAAGTGATTGCTAGTGTGTTTGTGCAGAAACCCACATTACACACAAACCATTTTGGGTTTAAAGCAGATGAAACTAGCAAGCGCAGAGACCGATCAGCGACTGCCTGGCAACCAGATCTTAGGGGAAAAAAAGTGTATTCCCAGACTGGTTGGCAAACAGTTCCTGGCCAGTTGAAACTGGTTGCAAAAGGGTATGCAGTGTTGCACCAAAAACCTATTTGTGATTGATTTGGTTGCTCCCGCCCATAGTTTGCATGGATGCCGACTTGTCTCCAAGCTGTAGCGAAATTGAAAAGTGTGACGCACACTGGAAACAAAACAGTTGCCTTCAAAGTAAAAGTTGTGTCTTACTGCTGCAACCAACACATTTCAAAAGGCACAATTTTACTTTTAATTGTAGGGAGGGAGGAGTGCGGACCAGTCTCTAAAAAACTGAGGCCTAAAAGAAATGATCAAATAAAGATTCCTCCTCATTCTGCTTTTAAATAGGCAGGCAGGTGGGAAGAAAGAAAAGCCACTTTGCAGACGCAGCTAACATTCAGTAGCAGGTCATATGCCAATCACTGGTATCCTGCCCTGTCATTGGTAGTCACTTCAATCACTAACTTCTTATCTATTCTGTTCTATTCACTGACTTTCTCTGATCTGTGGTCACCATATTACTGTGAATCACTTCCTGTGTGAACGTAGTATGAATTGATCAGGGCTCACAGTTTTGATCTAGTTCTCATGTGATTTATTGTTTGCCGTTGCTTCTAAGCACAAATCTACAGTGCCATCATCAAAAGAGATTCGCGTAAAGTTTTGTGAAACAAGGAACTTGATACAACAAGAACTCCAACTGCCACTTCATAGACATAGTTTGTTAATTAGTTATCGATTTGCCAAGGAAGCAGGCCATTAAATTATAAAAAACAAGTAGCCATTTAAATCCTTGTTTGTAAAAATGCATCCCCTGCAGTTACATGCCCCAAAACTACATCTTTTATGCCTGAAAGTGGTGAACATCGTCACATCTCCCACCTCTGCAATTGTTTTTATGTCCTACCATTTTCAGGTAAGGTGCAGGTCAAATGTTCTGGCACTGCAGCCCTGTAACCGAATAATAACAGGAGGGACTGGTTTCAGCTGCTCTGTATCAATGACACTGCGTGCCCTTGTGCTTTGAAAAAAGGATACCTAAAATTAAACTATTTAGTAGTGTCCCATTTCATCTATTTTAGGTATTGTCAGAACTAAAGGAGCAGTTCTTGACTCACTGTACTGTAATTTTTGCCAAATGTTGCTTTAGCCTTTCAGTATTACGTAATCGTTTGTGGGGTTTTTTTTCATGATGTTTGTACAACTTGCTGAAATCAGTCCACTTAAAGCCATAATCAACTATTGTAAACATGGTCAATTCAGGTTTTAGAGCACAATCAAAACCCAGTGAAGCATATTAGAGCTGATGCAGCAGAAAATAAACTGGTCTGTTTATTATTACATAAGTGATACTCGATAGCAGGCACTTAGAGGTAATATAATCATCTTGTGCTTAAATGGAAAATTCCTGTAGTGGGGAGATTATTTACAATACGTGATGAGAAGATGATAAAATCAAGATGATAAAAATGTGAAATGCCTGTCTCGGGAACCTACTTGAAGAGATAAGTTATTACTATCACCTTGTGAGCACATAAACAGGAATCTTATTTCAGCTCATTCAGTAGCTCACTGCACGAAAAAACACTTTCAATGTAATCTTGTGATAGAGCTTTGTTGGAACGGTAAGTGTTGTGCGCTCTAATAACAAGAGCACTTGTACAAAATTGACTTTGTGAAGAGGTTGCCTTTAAGATTTGATGCTGAAATTAAAGTTAAAAATGACGGTGTGCATGTCATCAACGGCCTTTGGGTACAGCGTCCTGAACCGCAGAGGTATTTTGCATTTTTTAAGTGAGAGTGCATACACTCTTTCAGAGGTTACTCAGGCTCAAGAGAATGACATCCACTGTGGTGACGAGTATCTGCAGGGGGGCAGTCGGCGCAGCTGTCGAGAGTCACAGATTGTGTCTGACACTGCTATAACAATGGCTTTGTCTTGACGTTCGTTGCAGGAAATTAGCCTTAGCGGTTACGGCCTGAGAATATCACACTGAAGTGAGGACAAAGTCATGGATCCCCTTTCTGTCTGTGGTGCTGAGGGAGAACAGTGGTCACTCTCTTACTGGGTGTTTTTACAGGGATTCATCTTTATATGAACCAAATTCAACTGCAATTAGTGCAGGCAATAGAAAGAACAGGCAGTCAGTGCCAAATGATATTCTGCACAAATCTTAACTAGCGTATTCGTCATGAGTTCACAAGACAGGAGGCGGTGAAACCTCCATATGTTTTGAGAAAGGTCAATGCGTCTGTTTCTCAGTGCTCCAAGTACAAATACACCCATGAGCAAAGATGGTGAGCTGAGGTCCTATAAGGCAAACACTGATAAGACAACAACAACAAAGCCAAAGACCAGAGATCAGCTGGCTGGAATGTGAGGAGTCATCAAGGACTCTCACTCCATAATACCTTCAAATAATACCACAGACTATGGTATGAGGTAGACCAATTAATGGGAACAGCTCACAATAAATGCATAAACTATGGAGCTACTCAACATGTTTTTTAAGCATACATAATAAATGAATGGTTATGGCTGTGTGAAGTTAAAAATGATGATCCCTAGTTTGTGTGTGTGCACGTGTGTGCGAAGCCAAACTAGATAGGACACCCCTTGGAGAGTTTACAATGCAACTGATTTTTTTCAGTATTGTCATGCACTAAAGTTTTATATGGACAAATGTTTTAAAAAATATATATCTACAGTTTGCAAGAAGAGGATGTGAGAGTGTGTTGTGATGATAGTAGTGGCAGGGAAAGGGTGGTTTGAACATATTTTATCTTTAAAAAGGGTATGGCCTGCAGAAGAAGTTTGAGAACCACAGGGCTAAAGAGTTGTTTCTATGGTGACAAGCATGCTCAGTTTTCCCAGATACACTGAAAGTGCATTTTCATAGTTG
Organism: Pterophyllum scalare; assembly: GCA_024447675.2. NCBI lineage: Eukaryota > Metazoa > Chordata > Actinopteri > Cichliformes > Cichlidae > Pterophyllum > Pterophyllum scalare. Next base: position 3,884 of record JAMQGT020011304.1, read on the forward strand.
GTATACTGAAAGAGTTGGAATAATGCACTTTGATACAGTGATATGCAGATAACTATAACACCATTATGGTAAGAAATAACTGTTGTTCTAAATCAAAACATCAGGATTTACATGATTGCTGCAAATGTACATTTGTTCTATTAGTAAATCCTCTCTCTTATACCCCTCACCCCCAACAGATCAAAGTAGATGGCTGCACCTGGCTGAGCCTCATTCTGCTGGAGGTCTCTTCCTGTTAAAAGGCATTCTTCCTCCCCACTGTTTCCAAGTGCTTGCTCACAGGGGGTCACCTAATTGCTGGAGTCCCCACTTACAAAATAAGTGCCTAAAACTACCTTCGTGTATATAAGTAAAACTGAAAGAATACTGGTTATTTGGTTCCAGACCAAAACCTGTATTTACTACACAGACCAAAGGCCTGTCAATGGCTATGCAAGAATATTTTGCAACCCATTTTAGCATTATTTCTATTTAATTTTCCACCTCTATAGAGAGCAATGCCATTCACTACAGTAGTGGACAGTACCTCTAAGTAGGGTGGATACAGAACTTGGTACTTTTTAGGGTACTGACAGAATTACAGGAGTACTACAAAGTACCAATTTACACTAAAAGAACTGGTGCCAAATATTGGTACAAGACCACATCTGGTTAGAGGAAGAAAAACTGCAAGACCTCCTGTAACGTGTTGAAGAACAACACACACACGGCAATGGAAATGGCAGCAGCGAACCAAACAGAGTCTAGGGCATGGTAACACTTTTCAAAATTTTACACAGATAACACTTTCTGCCACATCTGTAGTGCAAAATGCAAAGCTGGTCATGGCAGTACAACCCATCTAAGGAAAGACCTGGTCAAACACAAAATATAGCTAAAACTTCAAGAGTGTACTGTATTTGATAGCCTGAAAGACAAATTCATGGACCTCAGCTTATTTTAGCATGACTGTCATCAATGTATATGATGAAGGCTGCTCTAACAAGTATCTGGAACAGGTGGAGAACTGGCTCACGTACTGCTACAGTTAGCCCACCACAGGTGCGGAGAAGAACAAGGACTACCTGCTTCACTCAGATGCCGATCGGCGGCGCTCGCTGGAGAGACAATTGATCATAATGCTTCATTACTGGTCACGAAGCACTTGGCAATTAAAATATCTGCAGAGGAGCACATTATTGAAAGCAAAGGTAAACGCAGACAATAACAACATATCCTATGCAAGCAGCTGACACCCATTGCCAACATTTAAACCTGCGTGGACCGTGCTGACATGACATGAAGTTACATTTCTTGGGAGGTGCACAACAGACTACAGTGCAGGGTTTCACAAAGGTTTGCAGTTACAACATACTGCCTGTGCAATTACTCTAATTAAATTCTAATGACAAGTTTTAACTTTGGCTGTGCTGGCGTTCTGCTTTGCAATTATTTTCTCATTTTGCCTTTCAGTAGATCTTTTTCCTTTCTTCTTCTCCCCCTCCCCAGAATTTGTCCAGGCTGTGGCATGTTTAGTTCAGTTTACATTAAAGACTAAGGAAATTGCAGGCAGCACAGTGGTATGGTGGTTAGCACTGCTGCCTCACAGCAAAAAAGGTCCTGGGTTCAAATTTGGTCTGGGGCTTTTCTGTGTGGTGGGTTCTCTTCGGCTACTCTGGCTTCTTCCCAAAGACATGCATGGAGTTAGGTTAATTGGTGATTCTGAATTGAATGTGAGCATGAATGCCCTGCAACAGGGTGTGTATCCAGCCTCTTGCCCTATGACAGCTGGAACAGGCTCCAGCACTCTTGCAACCCTGATTTGGATAAGAAGAAAAGGGATGGAAATCGTTGCAATTAAAAGTCAAATTTAAAATAAATTCACAGTTTTTCCAATGCCTATAGGTAATCATGTTAAATAATTGCAATTCCAACATTGGCCTAAATAATTGGGATAATGATTTTTACCATAATCAAGTAGCCCTAATAAACAGAACTGTTTGAGTACCTGTCCCTCCTCCACTGGAGCACAAATACACTCAAAAACCCTGGTAACATCATAAATAGAATTCAAATCTGTGGGAAACTACTGAAAATACATTACATAATGTTGACTAACACTCATTATAAACCTACGTCAATGTTCTATTATGCATTTCAAATGCTTCATATATTATCAAAATGACGAGGTGTGAAGGAGATAAACATGAGCAGTTTATCACCCACATGCCACATAAAATCATCCAAGACCAACCATATCTCAATCAAAGAGAAATGTAATACCTGTGAAGGGAAGTGACAGCAACGTGGAAGCTGATCGCTGTAAAACATCCACCCTAATAACAACTCCCACGCTCATCACAATTCTGCATTTCAAATATAGCAATGGCTCAACTTTGAGTACATGCAGGTACAGAACTGAAGATCTCAGCATGCAGTCACCGTGTACACTTTTTCTTGTGGCTTGTGCTAAGTTTAGATGAACTGAGACAAAGTGTCCGGAACTAAATTGCACTGGAGGCCAATTAAGCAGCACAATCAAAATGAAGTCACTGCAGACAATGTCCTCATTTCATGTGCATACTATGATGACTTTTTTTTTTATTTAGCAGATTAGTTACTCCACTGAGCAAATGCAGTCTGCATGTGTACTGGTGGATGATGAACCCTACCTGACCCAGATACTAAGCTGTCATCCTGCAGAAGGAACAAAGAGTAGCAGCTGTCTGTCAATAGCCCGAACCGCACGCGCTTCCACACGAAATCAGCCGGGACGCCACAAATAAACACCTGCTGTAGTTCCTTACATGCTGGCTCTTAAATTGATCACACAGAGGTCGCTTCAAATGTCAAGTCAACCGCATTAAGACAAGATTACTTTTAGTGCTGCAGAGAGAACCTTAATCAATTGAAGGGCTGTATTTAGTGCTTGTTTTCAAATATCTGAAAATACTGAGTGATTTGAGCAACAGCATCCTCTGATTACTTAGTTTACCTAAAAATATTCAACTTATAATTGTGTGAAACCAACAAAGATATCACACATTCGTTTTAGAAGGTGGACCAAGCAAATATTTGTCTTTTGTTACTTGATGAATTCCTTTAAAACTGACAAAAAGTCATTTCATTTATTTCTTTAATATCTGGCTCCAACTTCTCAAATATGAAGATGTGTTTTTGTTAATTTCATGCAACAGTAAAGTAATTATCTTTGTGCTTTGATTTGTTTTTTATGCTTGAGAATAGGAATGCAAAGATTGTGAAATTATGGGTTGATTAAAGAACTAAATGGTGTAGACACCATTTTTGTTATGTATTGACCATCTGTGTAATAAAGGAAATATTCATTATAAAAATTACTAAATTGTCTTCCAAGGAATACATTTAAGTCACTGAGTAAACATCATCTTACTTGTCAATAAGGCAGTTATTGATGTATACAGGAGCAATCCTAGGAATCATAGTAGACACTAAATAGACTGAAAGATTAATTGAAAATGAGAGGTTCAAAGTGTTGATCAATCAGTTGTGAAACCGGTGTTTATTCCTGCCTTTAGCGGTCAGCGTTACAAACAATGCTGCTGCTGTGGCAGACAAAAGATGCTGCTGCAGATGAACACACATGCACACACACACACACAATGGGACATTTCTCTCTTGAGAAGATCATCTCATGGCACACACTGCTGCAACGTAAAGACAAAGCGCGCGCACACACACGCACACAACGGTAATTTAAATGGCCTGCTTCGTTTACCTGCTGATTCACCGGTGTTGATCCAGTCCGGGTTTGCAATGCTGGCTATTGCAAAGATATCTGCTGCCAGAAACAGGCACCCTGAAATTATCGTTAGTTTATCCATGTCGCCAGCCAAGGAAGCGGTGTATGACGTGGGAAAATGTCCAAATGTGACCCCGGGGGTGCTGAGAGACACAGGGTGGCTGTTATCAGTCTAACCTCGCCCCCTTCAACAGGAGCCTGCTGTTGTGGTTCTGCTGTGCATTGTGCAGCAACATTAGCTCCTTCGCGTCAACCAAGCGAAAGCCTCCAGCTACAAAAGGCTCAAATACGACGCGTAAAAGCATCACATCTCAAGTGCCTGTCGTAGTCCGCTAATGTAACACAATAATTTAATCAGCACCAAGGCCCCAAACAGCTTGAGTTGTCTTTTGGATCCCTTTTAACAGCTGCAGCCGCAGCAGCATCGGGTACAGCTGCGGCTAGCGGGCAGCTAGCTAGCTATTTCCCAGATTCGGGCTCGGTGTGCCGAGCCGCGGCCCAACGGGTGCTCGACGGCCGAGACCGCGACTGCGCTAGCATTTCAGGAGCACTGTCACACAAACGGAGGTGCCGAAGAACCAAAGCAAGGTCCAGTCAATTTCCACTATCCGCGTTTTCTTTTTCTTTCTTCTTCTTTTTTTGTTTGTTTGTTTGTTTTTTGGCTCAAGTTTGTTGTTACCCGTCAGGGAAACGAGAACCCATCACCCTTTCTTGCTGCTGCGAGCCCCTTCTCCTTCTCCGCTGGAATAGCATCTGGTACTTTTAGCGTGCCAGCCTCTCTCCGCCTCCTCTTCTCCTGCTCCGGGCTAGAATGAGGTGAAGCTCAGGGTTTAAAACGCTGCGTATTTCAATCCAAAAGCGACGCTACGAGTCCCAGCCTAAACGTTATTGTTATGCTTTCCACCCGTGTTCCCAACGTTAGCTCAACCTCCCCTTCTGCCTAATGACATCAGGCGGACACCCCCACGCAGCGTCACAAACACACACACACAAACCTCGGTGTCTTCACGTTCAAGAAGGGGGCATTCGCCATCCTCTCGCGATAGTGAGTGAAGACTGGGGGTCTTTTTGTGCTAAGATAAACGGAGGGTCAGTAATGCACGCCTGCAACTATGTATGAAATAATTATTACTGTGTGCTCAGACTTCCTTTTCTAAATGATAAATATTTCCTTTATCAAATTAGAGCAGACATTATTCATCAATTAAAAATGTCTTGGTTTTTATAACCGTTTACTGGATGAAAATAAGCCATATTAACAACAGCTATAACTAAAATATTAAAACAGTAAGTGTGCCATGCTGTGTGCCCTGTGGTGTATACACAGTATACAGTTTACACAGTATAGTTAAGTTGTCCCTGAGTGTGGAAGGACAACAACCCCAAAGCACCAAGCCACAAATTTAAAGGTTTCTCATTTATATATTACTCCACTAAAGTAATTACAACTTTCTGCTACTTTATGCAGAAACTCCACATTTTAGCTACAACTATTCATCTGTTAGGAGTCAGTCTACACATTAATAAGCAACATAGACAGTACATGAGCGACATACATTCTGCTGGTATTGCCTTTTTTCCTGAAGATCTTGATAATTATTTCACAAAAGTTCAATCTGGATTAAAGCCATTTTTAACTTTACAAGACAACCCTGAAACATTAAGTAATGTTTGTGCTTTTGGGTCCCCCCACTGGCTGATGAATGAAACAAAACCTCTTAGTGCTGAAAGTGCTCATTAAATAAAATAAATGCTCTTTGCTGCCAGTGTTTGCATAGTGCTAACGTCATCCACAAGCAAGCACTTTTGAAGATGATGGTGTAGATTCATCAATCTAATGCAGAAGACCTCACTCGTGCTAACACACATGCTAGAACAAAGGTGCAAAATTCAAGCAACAACCAAGTGTTTTACTGTAATTGTTTTAATTTACACAGGTATACAGTTACATTGATAACCCCCACCCCCACCCAACAGAAATGTTATAATTCTGCAGCTCTCTGTTGGCTCTGTGGGTGCTTACACACACACTGCAGGACAGACTACAAATGACAGGTGATATCCAATGAACTGCTGCAGGAGGCTGTGGCTTTCAGGTCCTCTTTCCTTTTTCTTTTTTAAACAACCAGGCTCAGCATGCCCAAGCAAAAAGGAAAAAATAATCAACTGTTCTTATATGCATTTTCATACTTCATCCACAAATGGTGTATTAATGAGGTGTCCACTGGCTGCCATGGTCTTCTTGCCATCCACAAATTTCTTTGCAGCCTGTAAAGGAAATGCAGAGGAAATTCACAGATGGGCTACATTTCCAAATATATCCCAGTATTTATAGTTTTCTGAAGCCACGCTGCAACTCAAACACAACACAGAACCACAGGGAGCGACTAAAAGGGAGAACACAAACGCAAGTTTAAACATATGAATAAATAAGCCTGCATGCATAATTTAATAACTTTGTTTTGGTTAGTGTAGTCCTTCAGGGATATATTTTCAAACTGAGACCATCACCAGTGCTAGAGGAACTACGCTGTTTCATCCCCTATTTAAAATACAATCCAAATGTGAAACAAAAAGAATATTTATTCTAAATCACCTCAGTGAAATGCACCGGCAACATGATCTATTGTATTGCTTCTTAATAAATTTTTTTCTTTGGAATGGAACAACTCAGTGAGCCTTAACCCACGCTATACTACGGGGTGGGGGGCTTGTAGATGAAGGTAAGATTGTAACGCTGCCTCTCCACAATGCCACTGTAATCCAGTAACATTACAATGACAACAATCTGGACATCAATTCCAGCAAATGGGGGTTTTTTTGGTTTGATGTGTGTTGACTCAAAAACGCTGACCTAGACGAAACCACATACATTCAGTTGTGGTCAGAAGTAATGGTAATTTTGATTGCATACATCTAGGAGCATTAGTTTAAACAACTGTGCTAAGTACTAGTTATTCAGATGTGTCACAACTTCGGCAAAGACTGGAAGACCCAAACTGTCATCCTCAGTTGAGAGGAAGTTAGGATGTTAAGAAACAATCCAGGAACCACCAAGACTCAAGTCTGCAATGAACTGGAAACTGCTGGAACACCAGCATCGCTGTCTACAGTGAGATGAGTTTTACATGGACCTAGAGGGTGCCGACCAAGAAAAAAAGCCCCTGCTCCAAAATCGACACCTTCAAGCTTGAATGAAATTTGCAGCTGCCCGCATGGACAAGTCAAAAGCCTTCTGGAGAAAAGTTTTATGGCCAGAAAACACAAAGATTGAGCTTTATGGCCACAATGATAAGAGGTGGGTTTGAGGGCGTAAAGATGAGGCTTTAAAACCTAAGAACACTGTACCAGCTGTCAAGCATGGTGATGGTAGCATCCTGCTCTGTAGCCTTTTTTGCAGCCAGTGGTACTGGTACATTACACAAATGGGATGGAATAACGACTGAGGACTACCTCCAAATATTTCAGCTTCACCTCAAATACACAGTTAGATGATTAAAACTTGGACAAAAGTGGGCATTCCAACTGGACAGTGACCCCAAACACACATCAAAACTGGTTTTGGAATGGATAAAGCAGGCTAACATGAAGCTCCTGGAATGGCCTTCCCAAAGCTTTGACCTCAACTCTATTGAAAAGTTGTGGACTATGCTGGGTCTGTGCCAGGAAACCATACAATTTAAATAAACTCTACCAATTCTGCCAAGAAGAGTGGTCAAATATCCAGCCAGAATTATGCCAGAAGCTTGTTGATGGCTACCAAAAGCATCTGATCAAGGCACAACTCGCTAAGGGGCATTTAATCAAATATTAGTGGGGCTGTATGTATACTTTTGACCCTGTGCGGATTAGAGAAAATCCAAAATAAATCCAAACTTATGCACCCAATTCTTGTATTATTTTTTAAAGTCATTAAATATGCATGCTGTACAATCATCACAATCTGGAAAAACAACAGTTCAAACAAATCTCTAAAAGCCTAAAATTACTATGACATTCATGCCCATGATGAGTGTACGCGAACTTCTGACCACAGCTGTACTCGACTGCAATAATCATTTATAACACAAGAGTTTGATTGTTCTTCTGCAGAGGTTTGTTAAGTTTACAAATTATAGCAAAATATATTCTATCATAATCTCACTGAAAGCACACACCTTGACCACATCACTCTGGGTCACAGCATCTATAGCCTTGAGGACAGCGTCGGGGGCCTGGTACCCTCCTGTGGTCAGAACCTGAGCACCAATCTCCTCCATCAGACTCTCAGAGCTTTCCATCGACATTAGGTATTCTGCTTTCACCTGGTTCCTACAGAAATGTAAAACACAGACAGGAGTCAGGTAGGCCCAGTTAGAACTCCACCTACGCAATCTGTGCATGAACTCACTTTGCTCTGCTGATGTCCGCCTCAGACGTGCCTCCCTCAGCCACACCTCTCACCTGAGCAATGGCAGCTTTGATCACCTGTGCAGAGAGAATAAGCAGTGGTGTTTCTGGGACTTCTGCACATTTTTAAATCAAGCAAGACACCGAAAACCTGGCAATCACCTCTCCTGCAGAAGCAGCTTGTGCAATGGTATACAGCCCAAACAGACCGGAGTCAGAGTATGAGACGTTGAAGGCAGTGGCCTGAAAGACAACCGGAAGTTATCTGACACAGAATGACAAACTGTGCATTTATAACAAAAGCAACCCGGCATCCTAAAAACTAAAACAATTCCAAATACACCAAAGGAGGCAGATATGAGGCAACCTCTCTTTTCTAGCAGCTATTATTCAGTTAAAAACTTTTTAAAGAAAGGATTTCTGCACACTTTTGGAGAAGCTTCCCTGAGACACTTTATCTTAGGCTAGAGAATAGACATCACTCAAGCTTTTTCCCTTTTTGTCTGTTGCAGATTAACTGCCAGACTCTTAAGGTAGTCAGAATTTTTCAGGCTGTGTTTTTAAGTCCTACAATTTGCTTTTTTTGACAGATTTTCACACAGAGGTTAAACTGGGCGAACAGAGCTCAGAAAGACTCACTAAAAATGGACTTCATTTCTACAAACAGCAATGTTACCGTCCTGTTTCAACTCACATCAAATGGCTGTGCTGTAGCTTTGGCAATCCCCTGGCTCAGTTTGCTGGTGATATTAGAGCCCCTCTTTACATGCGGACCAGCTCCCAGGATCCTTTGCAGCACACTGAAGGCATTAGCTTCAGCACTACCCGTCACAGCACCCTCACTGGCAATTAGAGCATGGGCCAGGTCATCCTTGTTCTGTACTCGCAGCTCACCTAAAACACAAAATTCCATTGTGACAATAAAGCGGTGGTGGCTGTCAAAAGAATATAACATTGTTTTGTTTTTTTTAAATGCAAGCTCCTACCGCCACGGTACACAGCTTTAGCCACAGGAGGGCCGGCCCCACTGCGGGCACTCAAGAGCCCCTCGCCCACTTGTCTCAGGACGGAGTGGGTTACACCTGGGTGCGTAAATGAGACACACTTACAGACGAATGGAGTGGAACACAGTTCTGACATGCCAGCAGTGACTCACTGTCTCACTGACATTTAAGACAAGCGTAAGCACACACGTCAGCAATACTGCTTTGGCTGGAGAGGACTAACTACCTATTAGGAAAGCCAGATGAGAAAAAAGAGCGGCTGTGATGAAGGAAATAAGACCAGACAACACTCACCTAGTCCTACTAGAGCCATTCTGCCAGTGGTGAAATGGTCCTCAACGAACGACTGAAGCTACAGGGGAGGACCGGGATGTGGAGAGGTGTTTAAGAGCTATGCGCAAACTAACAAATAACAGCCTTAATAGGTAGTATTCAGTCTTCTACCTGAGCTCTCTTCAAGACCCCTTAGATTTAAAAAAAAAAATGTAACCCACATCCATACCTGTTGAGAGGATACACGGCCGACCATGTAGTCAGGGCAGTACAGAGAGTTAGAGAGGGCGTTTTTGTATGCTGCTTCATGCAACTTCTCGATTACACCTGTGGGAGCAAATAGAAAAGGACCATAAATTTCAGCCGAGATGTACTAAGAAAACTTTAAATATGGATAACCCAAAACCCACAGGACTTTTTCAGAGGTCGAGTTAAGTAAACAACTTTTCCACCATGAATTAAATGCCATTTACAGTAATACAGCACAATATTAAAGTATGTTGGAAACCATACAATAACTTCTTAGATGATAATTTATTTACATTAATATGACAGGGAGCTAGATACAGGTCAGACCGAACAACTAACTGCTTAATGAGGCTACAGGTATGACTGAAACACCACAAAAAAAAAGATAGAATAGCGTCCTGCAGAACAATCTACCATCACATCAATCCTAACAGCAAACATTACACATTTGTAAACTCCAAGCAGCCACAAATCTCAGCAACAAAAACATTTTGTACCTAGCATTAAGCTCTACAGCAGCTAAGTGAGAAGATTGACATTTTTAAAAATTGTAAGGCCTTTTAATCAAGCAATACGTAACTGAACGAAGTACAACTTAAACACAC